>CAUYPK010074175.1:0-20480 GCA_963574355.1 Loris lydekkerianus
GATTTTCGGCCAATTTTTCTCTACGAATTCAAATTGAACCAAAGTGCTGCCGAAACAGCCCGAAAAATTAACCAGGCATTTGGCAATGATAGTGTTAATGAACGCACTGTTCGATGTTGGTTTGTGAAATTTTGTTCCGGAAATTTTAGCCTCGAAGATGAGCCCTGAAGTGGTCGATCTAGAGTAATCCAGGACAAAGATTTGAGGACCCTCACAAAAGGTGCATGGGATGGCGGAAGAACTGGGTGTCAGCTCCCATGCAGTTTTTAATGGTTTAAAACATATTGGAAAGGTCAAAAAGCTCGAAAAGTGGGTGCCCCACGATTTAAACGATCGGCAGAAATTGTCACGTTTCGAGGTTTGTTCTTCATTGCTTTTGCGCAACCAAAACGATCCTTTTTTGGATCGGATCATCATATGTGATGAAGAGTGGATTCTCTACGACAATAGGAAACATTTAGGACAGTGGTTGGACACCGATGAGCCACCCAGTCACTTCCCAAAGGCGAAACCCCACCAAAAAAAGATCATGGTTACTGTATGGTGGTCAGTGGCTGGAGTGATTCACTATAACTTTCTGCAACCAGGCCAAACCATGACAGCAGAGTCCTATTGTGAGGAAATCGACAAAATGTACCGAAAATTGAGTCAGCAGCAGCCAGCACTGGTCAACAGAAGAGGTCCGATCCTGCTCCACGACAACACCCGGCCGCACATCTCACAAATCACCGTCCAAAAATTAAAGGAATTGAGCATGGAAGTTCTGCCACGCCCACCATACTCCCCAGAACTCTCACCAACCAACTACCATCTTTTCAAGCACTTCGATAACTTTCTCACGGGTAGAACCTTTGCCAATCAGGACCTAGCAAAAACGGCCTTCGTTGACTTCATCAAATCCCGAGCACCCAATTTTTATGCCGACGAAATGAATCAACTTGTGTTATGTTGGCAAAAGTGCACTGATTCAAATGGCGCTTATTTCGATTAAATTGAATAAATATTCACTGAGATATTACAGTTTAAAGTAGACTCATAAAAACGGACAAAACTTTTGAAATGACCTAATAGAAGAATAGTGTCCTTTAGAGTAGCTATGCCCCTACAGACAGAGTAAAGTCCAGTCCGTCTACCACAAGGCACCACCCACATAGAGATACGACTGAAGATGCTAAAGAGATAAGGCACTAAACAACAGCAAATCACAGAAGGTAGTCCCTCTTCCCGTGCCCTTCATTACTCTCAGCTCAGTAGCTGTTATCTTCACCACCTTTCTAATGCTTCCTCACAGACCCATCCTTTTTTTTTTTTTTTTTTTTGGCATATGAAAATGTTTTACTACTGTGTTTTTACCACCAAAATTTATGGTCTCAGTCTTTCCTTCTTGTCTTTGTAAGGGCCAGAAAAAGAGGCACACTGCCTACTTTAACAGCACCTGAAGCACACTCCAGGAATGTCCCCAACAGTGTAATCTTTGTAATCAAATCCAGCAGCCAGAACTTCAGCATTCTCCACTATAAAGTAAAAGCAACCAATGTCTTGCCATTATTTATCTGCTGGACCCTAACACACTTCCTCATGGAAAAATTTGGCTATTTGGCTTCACCCTCTACTTACTCTAGCAAGTCCCCTTTGCATGAGAAGCTCCTCCAAAAGGTGGTATCATAGAGACACCATCTTCAATCCTATCTCTATGCGGGTGCTGCCTTGTGGCAGATGGACTCCTCCTCAGTCGAACGAGATTTGTCACACTGCTCATCACACCACTTGCAGGCCAGCTGGTGACCATAGAGTTTCTGAGACACTTGCCCATCCTGGCGGGGGCCCAGGCCTGGGCCAAAAAGAGAAGCAATGGCCCCATCTCCAAGGGGAGGGTCTCAGTCAGAAGCTGTCTTCAGCTCACAGTTGCCCACTCTCCATGTGTAGTCATGAGATAAAGTCTCCTTTTTAAATAAAGGCATTCAGGTTTCTTTAAGTATTCCATTAAAATTAAAATAAACTACAGGGGAAGTAAATGACTAAAATTTGCAAAGCAGCAACCCTAATTCCTTGCCCACCCATGTGTCCCACAGACCGCGTTATGCCACACACTGGCCTCAGTGTCCCTTCCCTTCCTGCTTCACCCTGGGGCACAGAGGGCTGGCTGCCTCCCAAATGCCCTCTGTCCTTCCTTGGCAATAGAAACTCTATATTTTTGTAACTGAGGCACACTATCCCCCTCCACAGCCATCAGGGGATGAATGCTGGACAAAGACTTAAGAGGAGCCCTGTGAGCACCTCCCAGTGAGGGGTTTCACCTGTTTTGTACCATTGGCCCATTCTGCAGTCTGGGAAAGCCCACAGCTCCTTCTCAGCAAAATATTTTAAAATACAAGAAACACACGAGATCAAAAAGGAAAACAATTATGACGAAAAAGAATGGTCATAGTTGAAGGAAATACAACATATCAGCCAGAACTTAAGTGAAAAACATTGTAATTTTTTAACTCTCCAAGTGCAGACCCCTGAGAGCTACATGTGGAAATGGAGGAAGCTCTCCTTGCCCCTCTTCTCTTCCCCACTGCCTGGGATGAGAACGAAATGACTGGAGCTAAAAACAACTACTTTGGTCTTTGAAGCAAAGAAGGAGCCCTGGACCAAAATCTAGCCACAGCCTGCCTACCTCCACAGAGAGGAAGTTCTACCTGTTAAACCATCCGCAGCCGCCCACCTCCACACAGAGAGAGGAAGGTCTACCTGTTAAACCATCCGCAGCCCGCCCACCTCCACACAGACAGAGGAAGGTCTACCTGTTAAACCATCCCCAGCCCGCCCACCTCCACACAGAGAGAGGAAGGTCTACCTGTTAAACCATCCACAGCCCGCCCACCTCCACACAGAGAGAGGAAGGTCCACCTGTTAAACCATCCGCAGCCGCCCACCTCCACACAGAGAGAGGAAGGTCCACCTGTTAAACCATCCGCAGCCCGCCCACCTCCACACAGAGAGAGGAAGGTCTACCTGTTAAACCATCCACAGTCCGCCCACCTCCACACAGAGAGACAAAGGTCTACCTGTTAAACCACGGTTGGTTTATTCTCTGTTATATAAAGCCATTCAAACCTACTCTTCATTGCTACTTCTCCAATACTGTCTCTGGGTAGTAAAATTGGAAACAGTTAAAATCTGATCATTAGCAATGTTTAATCACCTTGGAAAGACACACTTTTCCTTACCTACAAAAATGATCCCTCCAGAGTTACAAAGGAAACCTGAACAGAACAGTTACTCAGTAGCTGACTGCATTCCAGGAGGCAGGCCCCAGTACCTGGAAGGATGCAGTCTGTCTCCATGAGCCCCGCCCTGCAAGATGTCCTTCAGCACGTGCACTCGCCTAAGCACCATACATTAACCACAGCTCCAGAAGCCCGCAACCACACTTCAAGTCCACAACCAGGTGTGCACACGTGCATTTTACCCCACAGCCACACAGAAGCAAGGTCCAGGGGCCATTCCAGAGCTGGCCTCAGAAGGTACTTACTAATTGTCATCGACTCTGGCACTGAAGCAGAAGGTAACAAGCTGCTCAGGGGACTTCCTTGGCCCGGAGAACTGGCTTCCACACTAGAAAAAAGCAGCAGAAGGAAGTTATACTTGACCACTAAAAATGTAAATCTCGCTGGGCGCGGTGGCTCACGCCTGTAATCCCAGCAATGTGGGAGGCTGAGGAGGGAGAATTGCTTGAGCTCAGGAGTTCGAGACTCGCCCGAGCGACAGTGAGACCCCGACTCATGAAAAAAATGGAAAAACCCAGCCGGGTGCCACTGCGAGCGCCTGTAATCCCAGCGGCTTCCGGAGGCTGAGGCAGCAGGGTGCCCACAGCCCAAGTCTAAGGTTGTGGTGAGGTATCACACCCACTGCCCTCTGCTCAGGGGCATAGGGTGAGATCCTGTCTCAACAAAAAAAAAAAAAAAAGTAAAGAAATAAAAAATAAGCAACAAAATAAAATAAAAAAACCAAAAAAAAATTTAATTTAATTTTAAAAAACTAAAAAAAAAAAAAAAAGAAATGTAAACCTCACCATTCCAAAAACTACCAACTTTATACAGGCACATCTACTAGAAGAAACAAAGGCAGCCACTTGAAATTAGTCAGTCTTCAGTATTTGTATATTCCACATTTGCAAATTCATCTACTCACTAAAATTTATCTGTAACCCCCAAATCAATACTCAATTGACTTTCACAGTCATTCATGAACACACGCAGAACAGCCAAAGACTTGAATCACCCAGTAAGAAAGTTCCCATGTACAAACATTCTGCTTTCCTGGGTCAGCTCTCATACCATCAAGCATCCTTTTTGCAATCTAGATTTAGCACCCTGTTTTTAGCATTCTTGTACTTTTTGTTGGTGATTTCATTGTTTAAAAAGTCCCAGAAGGATGCTGGCATGCTGTCTAGCATTCCTAAACACAGCAGGCTGTGATGTCCTTATGGAGAAAACGTGTGTTAGATCAGCTTTGTTCAGTCAAGAGTTACAGCACTGCTGACCAGGATCCATGCTAAAGAATCACAATATACTTGAAATTAGGCGTTTTCAAACAGAAACAGACATAAAACTAGGTTATGTATTAACTGGCTGATAAAAATGTTGTGACCAGAGGCTCAAAACAGCCTAACCCTGAATTTCCCCTAGGAGCACTGATTCAGTCTTTTTTTTTTTTTTTATTAAATCACAGCAACTTTGGAGAACATAACTATTGCAAATAATGGGAATGGACTGTATATTTACAAAGAATTTACAACACAAAAAAATAAGACTTTCATTTCTGAAAACAGCAGGGCCATCATCACATGGTTAACACACACACATTCACATTCACACATATACAAACACACACATTTATACAAACACACATTCACATACACACATATACATACACACACATTTACACAAACACACATTCACATATACACATACATACACACACATTTACACAAACATACACACACATACACACATATACAAACACACATGCATATACACACACATACACAAACGCACAAACACATACACAGACACACATATACACAAACACACATGCTCACATACACACGCACACACATACACACCCTACCTAGGAAGAAAAGCACTGAAACATCAACAGTGTAATGGAGTTGGGAGTTGGACTCATAGTTTTGCATTCACTACTGTTTCTTTTTGTTTTGTTTTGTTTTTTTGAGACAGGGTCTCAAGCTGTCACCCTCAGTAGAATGCTGTGGCATCACAGCTCGCAGCAACCTCAAACTCTTGGGCTCAAGCCATTCTCTTGCCTCAGCCTCCCAAGTAGCTGGGACTATAGGGGCCACCCCAACACCCAGCTATTTTTTTAGAGACAGAGGGACTCTGGCTCAGGCTGGTCTAGAACTCATGAGCTCAGGCAATCCACCTGCCTCAGTCTCCCAGAGTACTAGAATTATAGGCATGGGCCACCTCGTCTGGCCCCATTGCTCTGTTTTCTAAATTTTCTAAAATTTACACAAACACACAAGACAATGGCTAAAGACCTAGAGCCCTGGGATGGTCTGGTAAAACCAATCCCTTCTGACACTACTACCTGGCACAAACCTCTTCCAGTGTTATTTTCCAAGAGCAGAACCCCTATCTATTATAGGTGGGGCCACGACACCTAGCATAGTCCAGAGTAATCAGCAATTCCCACTCTGGAGCTAAGGTTCAAAATGCAGATGTGGGCCAGGCTCAGTGGCTCAAACCTGTACTCTCCTGAAGCAGGAGAAATGCTTGAGGCAAGGAGCTAAAGACCAGTCTGAGCAATGTAGCCTGGCCCTGTCTTTGCAAAAAAAATTAAAGAATTATACAGGCATGGTGGCGCATGCTTGTAGTCCCAGCTAATCCGGAGACTTGAGGAAGGACTTTTAGGTTGCAGTAAACTCGATTAACACCACTGCACTGCAGCCCAACAGCCTGGGCAATAAAGCAAGACCTCATGGAGGAGGCGGGAAGAGTACGGCATATCTTTTGGGTGCCAGACGCAATTACAAGAGGGACTCTACCTAAGAAACTCAAATATTGTAACTTGGTTGTTTCTACCCTTACATAACCTGAAATTAAAGAAAACAACAACAACAAAAGAAGAAGAAGAAAGGAGGGAGGGAAAGGAGAGGGAGGGAGGGAGCCAGGCAGGCACAGTGGCTCGGGACTAAAATCCTAGCACCCCCAGCTACCTGGAAGGCTGAGGCAAGTGGATGACTTCAGCCCAGGAGTCTGAGGTTGCTGTGAACTAATATGACACCACGGCACTCTACCCAGGGTGACAGAGTGAGACTGAGTCCCAATAAAAAAGAAGGGAGAGGAAGGGAAAAGAAGAAGAAGAGAAGAGAATGCACATGTGCTATCTATGGAACCCCAAATCAGAACCGTGAGGAGAGAAGAATATAACCAGTGAGAGCAACAGGGATGCTGGCAGCACCAGGGAGGCGTCCACAGCCAATGACTCAGGGTAACTCAGTTTCCCCTGACACACTTTTATTGAAAAAAGAAAAAGAAAACCTATATAGCACTTACTATACGCCAATGTTCTAAGCACTTCACAAATACTATATAATGTCTAAGTGCCTTAAATTTCATATAACACTAGGATTATTAAATATTATTTTTAAATAATAACAAATATTTAAAGTAAGAAAATTCTGATACAGGAAGTACTCAGATATGACCCCAAAAGTATAAAAAGTAAAGAGTGTACGCAAATGAATTTTGACAACTGTTGTCACTTTTACAGTCTCTCTGAGGAACAATGATGTAAGATTATTTCAACTGTGCATTCTATGATACAAAGACTAAACTGGAACATAAATATGAAGTTAAGGCCTTGCCCTTTAACCCTAGAAGGTATCCTCCTGTCTTTAAAAAAGAATAAAATGCACAGTTGTGAACAGGACACTTTAATCCCAAAGGCAGCCCGTTTCTTAATGTTAACCTGTACCCAAGTCCAGGCTCTGGGAGAACGTGGTCCTCTGGTCCTGTCCCGTTCTCCAGGCTTCCGAGGGCAGCATCTGTGAACAGACAGCAATCAAGAGGGAAGGTCACATTTTTGTTTTCATTCCATTTTCTCCATGAGACAAGGACACAATGCAGCTATTGGCTCAGCTGCTAAACCAGACTTAGAAAAATTTCCTACCTCATCTGTATGCTGAATTTTAACTAACTACTTGTTTCTTTCTTTTTTTAGACATCATCTCAGACTTCACATCAATCACTGATAGAAGGTCCTATACTTCCCCTTAACTTGTGACCTTTTTGACCTTGATCCACCTGGAGTTATACATGGAGTCCTTTTTCACACCCAACCTCAGAATTAAGGAATAATGGACCAGCTTTGTGCTAGACCGTTCCTGCTTGTGGTGGCTTGAGTCAGACATTAGAGGGCAGCATGGTCTAATCACTGACAATGTCGGCTGCTTTCTTTAAAAAGCCACTACCTGCATTGTTAAGTGGCATTTCGGAAAAGCATTCCCAAGACATGAGGCCATAAATAGTCCCTAAAATTAACAGGTAAGAGACATTTAACAATCTGATGAACGTATTAGCCATCACTCCAGTCTCCTGGTAGGAAAAAGTACAAATCCATGAGCCTTGGGCTGGGTGGTGACATTGAGCTCAGTACCACCCAACATGAAACTCTTGCTCATTCAAGAAACTTACTTCTCTGGGCAGCGCCCGTAGCTTACTGGGTAGGGTGCCGGCCACATACACCAGGGCTGGTGAGTTTGAATCCAGCCCCAGCCTGATAAAAACAAAAAAACAGCCGGGCGCCTATAGTCCCAGCTGCATGGGAGTCTGAGGCAAGGGAATCGCTTAAGCCCCAGAGTTTGAAGTTGCTGTGAGCTGTGACACTGTGGCACTCTACTGAGGGCGACATAGTGAGACTTTGTCTCAATTAAAAAAAGAAAGAAAGAAACTTATCTGTCTACACTGCTGTGGACAAAGAGACAGATGGAGCACATTTCATTTCTCTAATCATCCCCCGACCTGATCCTTCCTCTAATGCCTGGTTTACTCAGATCAAAACTCCCCAGCTCTTTAGGGGCTGAACTTTAGAGAAACTTACAGGGAAAAAAAAACATTTTTTAACCTTTTCTTCTTCTCTGCTGTCTGCATCAAACAACTCAAACCCCTAAGTCTCAAAAAGTCTGAAGGGGAAATAAAAGGTATCTACTTCTGCCCCTCCCCCCACTCCTTGTCCCCTAGTACTGCCTGAGTCCACATCCCTCCCCAACTTTAGTTCAGCAGTTACCTAGCCTCTCTATACCTCAGTTCCATCACCTGTGAAATGGGGAGGCACAACTATCTTCCATACAGCATCTTATTAATCTGCACCACATAATTAAACATCGCATTCTAACAGGTGTACAACTCAGTGAGGGGGGCAGCAACTCGCTCCTAGATGCCCCAGGTGGTGTCGAGTTCTCTCTCCCAGCACACCTCCTATTCAGAGCTCTCCTCTCTTGCCTTCCTAACACCATTCTTTGGTCCTCTTCCCCCACCATCTTTCTTCTGATTTCCAAGTGAAGGTATCTTTGAATCATGACTCCATGGTCCTCTGTCCCCATCAGTAAAATCTGGCAACGTCTTGGCTCCCACTCTTACTTCTGTGAAGATGGCAACTTGCAAGCCTTGCTTGGGCTGGGACTGCGGTCTTAATCCTAGTCACACATTTCTGCCTGTTAGAAAGCTCTGCTGGGACACCCCGGCAGGCTGGGCTGACCTTCAGAACCACATGGCTAATGTCCTGCTTGGCTGCAAGCTCAGGAGAACACGGCACCACCCTCACCCATCACAGAGCCAGGAGGGATCCAGGATTTCTCAGACATAGTGAAATTATCTCCTACTCTTTGGTCACTAGCCATTCCTATGCCCCGCATTCAAAGGCCCCAGGCTTCCCCGCAGGCCTTCTGCAGCAGTCCCTCCATTCTTGTTATCCTTGCTAATCTGATACATGGCTGACAGAAGCCATTCCCTGAACTAAAGACAGGGACCCGAACATACACAGTGGAAATCCACGGGCCATCCTCCTCCACCCAGCATGGCGTTCCATACAGGGCACCCACTCGGCCCCAGGTGACTCCCCACTGGCCCCTTCATACTGCAAGACCACAAGAGCACTCGCACCTGAAGTGGGCCTGACACACTGGGGTGCACAGACCACAGACTGTCGCATCCTCATGGCCTCTTCTGAGACAGAAACTACCCATTTTTTTGAGACAGAGTCTCGCTCTATTGCTGTGGGTAGAATGTCATGAGGTCATAGTTTACAGCAACCTCAAACTCTTAGGCTCAAGCAATCCTTCTGCCTCAGCCTCCCAAGAAGCTTTACTCTAGGTGTCTGCCACAACATCCAGCTAGTTTTTCTATTTTTAGTAGAGACAGGGTCTCACTCTTGCTCACATTGGTCTCAAACTCCTGAGCTCAAATGATCCACCTGCCTCTGCCTCCCCGAGTGCTAGCATTATAGGCGTGAGCCACAGCACCCAGCTGAACTCTATTATCGTAATTCTATAGATAAGGAAATGGACCATGAAGATATAAGTGATGTGTCGAAGATCATGACTAATGAGTACAAGGATGTAATCCCCAGTCTGCCCAATAGCAGAGCTGAGCCCTGTCCCTGCTCACAGGCTGTCACTCAGCTGATGTGACAGCTCCCTATACACGTCCTGGCACTCCTGCCTCCATGCCTCTGCCCACACTGTGTCCTCTGCCCTGATTATCATTGTCCAATACCATGCATCCACTCCCTACAGCATGTGCGTCTCCCCACCCACTGTGCCCACCCATTTGCCCACTCAGCAAAGGTTTGCTGAGATCCAACTGTGGACCCAGCACTGTCCAGGGTCACACTGGCAGCTAGATATACATGGCAAACTCTGCCAAGTCATTGCACAAATGTATCATTCCAAACTGAAGTAAGACCAACAAGGACACACAAGGTTTACAACCACATGAAACATGGGCCTGACCTGTCAGAGGGGCCTTCACAAAGGAATCAGCACTTGAGCTGCAACCTGAAGGATGTACCTGGGGTGCAAAGGGCACAAGCAGAGGGAAATGGCACAGGTCCATGGAAGGAAGAAGCAAGCGGGCTGGTGTGGCTGCCAGGACCACCACACAAAGAGCAAATGGAAGGAGATGAGGCTGCAGGGTTAGCTGGGGCCCAGGAGGCCACAGTGAAGATTCTGGATTTTATCCTAAGAACACCAGAAGGGAGAGGAGCAAGGCAATGATGCAACCCAGTGACTGCTAAACAGTGAAGGCCAGGGTAGAGGACAAGGGCAGGAGACAGTCTGTTGAGAAGCTATTTTGCAACAGCCCAGGCAGGAAACAATGATGAGTTTGAACAGAGTGGTAAATGCAGTCAGAGGACACCTGGGCCAGGCATCCTTACAGCCTAAGCAGGGGACAGTGATGACTTGAACAGGGTGGTAAAGCAGTCAGAGTACGCCTGGGTCAACTGTCCTCTCTCCATCAGGTATGGAAATGGTATGTCCTGTCCCCCACTTGCATGAAAATCTCCAGGCACCTGCCAGAGCCTAGCACAGTACCTGGCATAGGAAAGTGAGATGACTGAATAAAGAAAACCACAAACCGGCCATGTGCAACAGCTCACACCTAACATTCTGGGAGGCCAAGGCAAGAGGATCCCCTCAGCTCAATGAGTTCAAGACCAGCTTAAGCAAGAGTGAGACCCCATCTCCACTAAAAACAAAATGGAAAAATTAGCCAGGTATTGTAGCAGGTGCCTATAGTCCCAGCTACTTGGGAGACTGAGGCAGAAGGATCACTTGAGCCCAGGAGTCTAAGGTTGCTATAAGCTAGGTTGATAACCTGGGGCAATAGAGTATCAGAAAAGGGGAGAGGTAGGTGAGGGGAGACCATGAACTCCAAGAGACACACAACTGGCCTAAGTGAGCTGGAAACACACAAGCAGTGCCCTGCCAGCCACTGTAATATCTTAACATTCAAACCAGTAAAACTGGCCAGCTGCAGTGGCTCACACCTATAATCCTAGCACTCTTGAGAAGTCGAGGCGGGTGGATTGCCTGAGCTCACCAGTTCGAGACCAGCCTGAGCAAGAATAAGACCTCGTCTTTACAAATAGCTTGACATGGTGGCTCTTCTAAGCAAGTTTCAACTTGCTTAGATTATCAGTGTTGCTGATATCAGGAGAGGTTTTCATTTGTTTCCATCTGCACATTATTTTATGTTTCTTAATTTGTATGTATCTCAAAACTTTCATAATGGCCTACATACAGGCTAAAAATGGCAGACGTGCAAATGAAGAAGGAGAAAGGGCAGACCAGGAGGGGAAGGAGATGGGGATGAGCACCCCACCAAGTCAAGAGTGTCCCCTCCATTCCAGTGTCCCAGGTCCCAGGCTGTGTGCAAGATGTCTCATCACACGGCAGGAAGAGCAGGCCTCAGCTCATGCCTGGCACTCTCACCACATTAAGTCAGGGACTTTCGCCACAATCTGAGTGGGAGGTGAAATAATAATAACCCCCTTCTTTACAGGGTTGTAGTGGAGAGTTGATGCGATCCTGGGCAGTATTTGGACCCTGTTTCAAGGGCTTCCTTCATGTTAGCAACCCCATTTTCCCCATGAGGACACTGAGACACAGACAGAGTCCTCAGCCACGTACTCCTCAGCCTCATTCTGTAAGTGGGAATGTGAAGCTCAGGCAGAAACATGCTTCAGGCCACTCTGTCCTGCTGCTGTGAACGTCCCCAACTGGGCTTAAGCTAATGTGACTAGCCTGCTGTCACAAGTGACAAGACTAGCCTAGTAGGACAGATGTGGTGGCTATTGCCTAAGATCCTAGCACTTTAAGAGGTTGAGGCAGGTAGATCACTTGAGGCTAGGAGTTTGAGACCAGCCTGAGCAACATAGCAAGACCCCATGTCTACAAAAAACTTATTAGCCTGACATGGTGGCACATGCCTATAGTCCCACTTCTTTGGGAGGCTGAGACAGGAGTATCACTTGAGCCCAGGAGTTTGAGGTTGCTGTGAGCTGTGATAATGCCCCTATACTCTAGCCAGGGCAACAGAGCAAGACTTTATGAAGGAAAGGAAAGAAAGTCTTATCAGCCATTTCAGAATTTCAATAGCTTTCTAAGTAATTGGTGGGCTCCAGTCGCCATTGTTCTAAATCTAGGCCCAAAGGAGGAATGCTTTTTCCTAGAAAAATAAGAAGGCACCTGAGTCTATCAGGCCAAGGCCCTCTGACCCAGTGATACGCTAGGAGCAATGACAGCAACTCAGCACTTCTCTGTGGCAGGCCCCATGCCAGCTATACTGCCACACTTCCCAGGGGGCCAGAGAAGCTCAGCCACACCCCTCCCCACCTGCACTAGCTAAAGAGAACAGTAACAAACCACACAGGAGCGTGCTCAACTGCAGGGAATGGTATGGAAACACCCATAACTAACGGCAGGTCCAAACCAAGCTACTTCCTGCTACCAAAGCACCTGCTGCTCAGGGCTCCAGGGCTTTGCAGATGGGCATTCAGTTACCTTCCCCCACCTCTGAAGAGGCAAAATAATGGTCACTATTTATGGTCAACTTTTATATGACCAAGTTCAACAAGCCACTGGTGAGGGGGAAAACAGGAATGGGGCTTTCTAGTGACTTGCCCCCAGTTTAGCCAACCCCTGAATCTCAACAGGCTCCCATTCCTACCTGTGCAGGTAACTCAGACATTCCCACTGGTTCTCAAAGTCATAGCTCTGCCTGGAGAAAAAGAATGATCAGTAAACACCCACCTGCCGGGCTGCAGGAGCCCACTCCGCTGACGGGGAAGAGGATATCAGAGTCGCCGTGCAGCACCTGCAGAGGGGCCCAGCCGTGCATCTGGGAGAGGCAGGCGTTCCCATCCAGCGGCCTGCAATGAAAGAATAACACCCCTGTGACCTGAGGGCGGTGACTCACCACAAGCATCTGCAAGAAATCCACAAGTGCCTTCTGAAACCAACCAGGCCATGGTGGGGCTGAAAACAGAGGGCAGCGGTCCAGATCCAGACCTCTTTCAACCCATGTTTCCTGAACACCTACTATACACCAGGTACTGTGCTCACTACGAGTGGTAAAAGAGCCAGCAAACTATGCAGCCCTCGTGGAGCTGATAGTCCTGGAGAAGCTGTAAACTGGCAGCTCACATGCGTGGAGCTGGTGAGGAGGATCAAGAAGCCATCCTAAAGAAGGGAGGCTTGAAGACAGAGCTGGAAGGAGCCCAAGCCCCTCGGGGACAGGAGGTACAGGAGGGGAGGGGCAGGAATGGAGCGTGCGATGGGCAGAGGCAGGAGGAACACCACGTGCTCCAGCTTCTGAAATGACGGCGGCCACCTGACCTTCGGCTAGTGTGGCTGCCCCTCACTGGTTCTCAGACCATTGTGGGTAAAAGAACAGAATCAGACCACATTACGATTGGGTCCCTTCCAAGGGACAGGCTCAGCTCAAGTATTAACCAGACTCATATGATGTTTTAATGTCACCTTACCCACAAAGCACAAAACCAACATATACCATCTTTGTACCACCAGGCTGGCTCAGCTGAGTGTGTCTGAGAGAGTATTTTCCCACTGCAGCACTGGCAATCAGGAAACACTAATAAATATCAATTTGCATTGATGTAGTACAGGCATCCCTTGGTATCCAGGGGCATTAGTTCCAAGACCCCAGCAAATCCGAGGATGCTCCAGTGCCTTGTACAAAATAGTGTAGAGTTTGGATAAAACCTATGCACATCCTCACTGCTGCTCATCTTCCTCTAAGCAGCCTGAGGTGGTCTATGAAAATGGCTCTCTATTCACTTCACCCAGAAAACCACATAAAGTCATTCAAGTCGAGAGGCTCAAATCTTTGTACTCACTTTAAGAACACAGGTGAAATTGCCTAGGCCATCAAGAGCATGCATATACAAAAAGCCACCACGCATCTAAAAGATGTCACTTTAAAGAAACAGTGCACAACTCTTCCAATGTTACAGAGTTAGTAAGTGTGCCTACGGCCCGCAGACAGGGTTGGCGGCTCAAAAAAGTGCTGAATTTTTCTAGCAAATGCTTAAAAATGCAGAGAGCAATGCTAAAATTAAGAACTTAGATGTAGATCCTCTGGTTCCTCTGCATAACCAGAGATGAAGAGAGCACCCAGGATGCACCCCACCTTACAGAGCAAATGGGCACATCAGTCCATACCTGAGCTCCCCCTGCATAACAAGGTGAAGAGAACACCCAGGATGCATCACACCTTACAGAGCTCATGGCATCAGCCCTGGTGAAGAGAGCACCCAGGATGCATCACACCTTACAGAGCTCATGGCATCAGCCCTGGTGAAGAGAGCACCCAGGATGCGTCACACCTTACAGAGCTCATGGGCGCATCAAACCATCCGTGAGCTCCCCCTGCATAACCAGGTGAAGATAGCACCCAGGATGCATCCCACCTTACAGAGCTCATGGCATCAGCCCAGGTGAAGAGAGCACCCAGGATGCGCCCCACCTTATATAAAGCTCATGGTCGCATCAGCCCCTACGTGAGCTCCTCCTGCATAACCAGGTAAAGAGAGCACCCAGGATGCGTCCCACCTTACAGAGCTCATGGTCACATCAGCCCATACGTGAGCTCCCCCTGCATAACCAGGTGAAGAGAGCACCCTGGTGCATCCCACCTTACAGAGCTCATGGTCGCATCAGCCCATACGTGAGCTCCCCCTGCATAACCAGGTAAAGAAAGCACCCAGGATGCCTCCCACCTTATATAAAGCTCATGGTTGCATCAGCCCATACGTGAGCTCCTCCTGCATAACCAGGTAAAGAGAGCACCCAGGATGCGCCCCACCTTATATAAAGCTCATGGTCGCATCAGCCCATATGTGAGCTCCTCCTGCCACATCAAAGTGACCCTTACCAGCAAGGAACAAATTGTTCTAAAACCAGAAGAGGAGGTTGCACAGAAGAAAATGATATCCCAGAAGAAACTGAAGAAACAAAAACTTATATCATGGAATAGACACAACATAAAATAAATGCAAAAAGCAGTGGGAAAAAAAAGCACATCCTCCTGTATTTGTACTTTAAATCATCTCTAGATTTCTGGTAATACTTAATACGATGTAAATGCTATGTAAATAGTTGTTGCAGTGTTTTTATTTATATTATTTCTATTATGTTGTTATTTTTTATTATTTCTTTCAAATATTTTTGATCCACAGTTGGTTGAATCCATGGCCCATGAAGAGGGCCAACAGTACTTTAAAGTCTGTGGAATCACTTTCTAACAAAGATCAAAGCAGACCATAATCACACCTACTTAACAGAGGAAGGAAAAGCGGGGTTGGGGAAGAAGGAAAAGAAATCTTAGATATGGAAGGAGGAAAAAGAAAACTCAGAGATGATGTGGCTTGTCCAAGGTCACCAGCTGTGAGCAACCAGCTGTGGGACTGGAGCCCCCAGGTCCACCAAACACAATTCCAATGAATCACCACCTTCTGATGTTATTTATACAGTTTTTCTTTATTTCACAGCAGGAAGCAACACACTTTTTCTGTAGACAACCAGACAGTAAATAGCGTAAGCTCTGTGACACTCTTCTTTGGTGGTATTTCTTTACAACTCTTTAAAAATGCAACAACCATTCGTAGTTCTGGGGCAGATTTGGCCTGCAGGACTGTCTGCTAGCTCTTCTTTTAGAGGCTCTACATAAAAACTCTTTTAGTTCTCTCTACCTTTTGGTAAGACATCTGGCACCAAGGGAGAAACATAGAAGGAAATAGTCCTAACAGAATTCTACAAAGTGTATCATTTAATCCTATGAGACTCAGACAGCAGGCTGGGGGTGAAAGAGGCGCCCCTCTCGCTCATGTCCTGGCAGCAGAACCGGACTTGAGCCGAGTCCCAGATGAGCCTGGCTGTGCCTCGAGAATCTTCTCAGAGACACCCCCTTCTCCACCCAGAGGCTCTGATCCAGCAGCTGGGGAAGCGGTAGACACCCCGAGACAGTCACGGACCCTGTCAGGAAGAGACAGCAGAAGCAGCCAGGTCCTTCCCAGCTACTGCACGGGGCTCCAGGCAGGTGGGAATTTATACTCCTTCTGAAACAATTCTTGCCCCTCCATGTAACATAACTCTAGTGCCCCAGACAGGATGAGGTTGGGAACTCAAGAAAAGTGAGCTCCAAGGGCTCATCTCAAAATAAGTTATATGAAAGAGATTCCTGAGGGGGGAAATGAACGAACCAGATGTTCCATGCTTGGGTGAAAACATAACTAGTGCTACTTTTCATTAAGAAAATTAAGACACTTATTTCAAAACCCAGAAAATGCCAAAAGCAAGAAAAAACAAAAACAAAGAAACACCCACCCACATTACCCAAAAGTGGGTAGGACACAGACTCCTAAGTGCCTTTTTTCTGGCCTGCTATACACACTTTTCCTCACACAGTTATAATAAAACTAAATAGATTTGAAATAGATTTGAAATAGAATTTCATATCTTCCTTTTCTTCGTTAGCTCACCTTAATACCACTGGATAGTCTTAAACATCGTTTGAGATATTAAAGTAGCTAAACATTAAGACTTTAAGGCTGTTAACCATCCCTGGTGGCTGCACATTGAGGTCAGTCAGCTCCAGTGTTTTGCTTCTCTGAGTAAGGACTTTGGTATCTAGACACAGCCACTTTTCCCTGAGTAAAGGGTATGTCCTCAGGGCAGATGCTCAGCAGAGGGATTAGCAGATCACCAGGGTAAACATTTCTAAGGCTTGTGACATTTTGTCAAGCTATTCTCCCCCAGGGTCATTAACAGCTGACTACAGAAAGACCTAGGACAGCCCCTCCCCCAGTCCATCCACCTCAGTCGTTACATGCATGGGATGAGAGTCTACTAGGTGCCTGGAACTGAGGCCCCAAGCAAGCTCACCCCTTCCCGCAGGGCAAGAACCTGGGGCTCTTGGCAAACATGATGGCAAAACACAGCATCTTGGTTAACTGCACTTGCTTAATGGCTAGTGAGATACAACATCTCTTCGTATGTTTACAATTCTTTTTGAATTATGCCCATCCCACCCCACCCCCGCTGACTTTCCTACTAGGTCATAGAGCACACATAAAGTGATAGAAAAATTCCTATCTATAACAAAGATATTATCCCTTTTGAATATTAAAAATAAAAGGCAGAGTTAAGAGGGGAGGAGCAAGATGGCGGCCGAATAACAGCTTCCTTGCAACCGGGCACAGGAGTCAGCGAGAGACTTCTGGAACCCATGAGGAGGACAAAAGCAGTGGAGAACTGGCAAGTGGTTGCGTGTGTTCCTTCAGTCCAATCCCGCAGGCAACTGTAAGTACAGTAACAGTGAGATTACAAACTGGAAAGGCTTTCCCTGTGAGCTGTTTTGTTTTTTGGACTTGGGGACTCAGTTGAACTACCTTGGGAGAACTTGGGCAAGAGTACAGAGGACTTTAAGCATTGTCTAGGGCCCCAGACTGAGCCCAGAAGGAGATAACAGTATTCGGCTGTGGGCCATGTGCAGCCATTGTGGGAGAACTGCCCCCACAAGCTCCGACCTGGACAAGCTCCGCCCTCAGGGTCATAGAGTGAGGATCAGGCAGGAGACCTTGGGCAAGTAATCTAATGACTGAGCAGCCTAAAGACGGGGACTGAGACGCCTTACAGCATTGGCCCTCAGGGGGCATGGAGTGAGACCGGTTTGCACACACAGGGAAAGCGGGCAGCTACTTCAGGTGTGATCCCAGCAACAAGTGATCCCAGCAACAAGATCTGGGACAAGTGATCCCAGAACCCCCTTCTGCTTAGCCAGGGTTAGCAGTTTAAAGTGCTTTTTAATCGGCTGATGAGAGATTTAGGTTCTCCACCCTGCAGGGTTTGAGAAATCAGCAGAGGCATCCAATCTTCATCTTGTACAGCCGTATCAACATTGTGATTTAACATCTCATACCAAAGAAGATCATCTGTTGCCCAGACAATATTCAGCAAGATATATACACTGCTTTGTTTTTAGTTTTTTCTTTTTGCTTGTTTTTTAATTTCAACATTTTCCCTCTAGATTTTTCTTTTTTATCTTTTTCTTTTCTTTCTTCATTTTAATAGTTTAAATACAATTTTCCATAGTTACCCTCTTTAAAAATTAAAACTTCATTTTTACCCCTATTATTTGGTTTTTCCCCCAACTTTACCCCATAAACTTTTCTGTTTGCTTGTTTTGGCTTGATTTATAGCATTTTTGTCTTACTTGGTGGAGGTGGGGCACTATGTCTGAACAGGCTAGCAAAAAGCTGCTGACCTCAAGGGAACCGCGCAACCCGGCACCCCCAGAGGCAGGGGGTTTTAAGGTTGGGTCAAAGTATCCTACTGTACACCTATATTGCTCTGTCTCCCTCTTTCTGTGCCTCTCTTCTTTGTGTCATCACTCTCTTTTACTCACCTCCTCTGCTTTCTCTTTTTTCTTTTATTTTTTTTATTTTTTTTTATTTTTTTGAATCTTTTTTCCCTTCTTGCTCTTCAACCTTTTCATCCTTCTGGACCTATACCAAAAGGACTCATCGAAACCCTAGGCAACTTAAAGAGTAAGAGGAAGTGAAAGGAAAATTAGGACAAGGAAACAGATAAAAGAAATCACTCATGAGGAAGAATAAGCAGAAAACTCCTGACAACATGAAAAACTAGTCCAGAGCAACCCCCCAAGGGACCACGAGGTAGCTACTGCAGAGGATGCCACCTATAAAGAAATGTTAGAAAGGACAGAAAGGGAATTTAGAATATACATGATGAAACAATGGAGGAAATGATGGGAACAATAAAGGAAACAACTAATAAAGTGGAAAATAACCAAAAGGAAATCCAAAAAACAGAATCAAATAAGAGATCAACTATATGAAGAATATAATAGAAAGGATATAGCAGAGCTAAAGGAACTGAAGCAATCAATAGGGAACTTAAAGATGCAATGGAAAGTATCAGTAACAGGTTAGACCATGCAAAAGAAAGAATTTCAGAGGTAGAGGACAAAGCTCTTGAGATTACTCAGATAGTTAAAGAGGCAGAAAAAAAGAGAGAGAAAGTGGAATGTTCACTGACAGAATTATGGGACTTTATGAAGCATTCCAACATACGAGTTACAGGTAACCCAGAAGAGAAAGAAGAATGCCCCAGGGGAATGGAAGCCATACTAGGGAATATTATAAATGAAAATTTCCCAAAATCACCCTAGATTCTGACACACTCCTTTCAGAGGGATATTGGGTCCCAGGTCACCTCAACTCTAATAGAGCTTCTCCAAGACACATTGTGATGAACCTGTCCAAAGTCAAGACAAAAGAAAAGATTCTGCAAGCTGCCAGGAGTAAGCGCCAGTTGACCTACAGTGGCAAATCCATCAGAGTGACTGCAGACTTCTCTAATGAAACTTTTCAAGCAAGAAGACAATGGTCATCTACCTTTAACCTACTTAAACAGAACAATTTCCATCCCCAAATTCTGTATCCTGTGAAGCTAAGCTTTAAAATTGACAGAGAATTCAAATCATTTACTGATATGCAAACACTGAGGAAATTCACCACATGACCAGCTCTACAGGAAATACTTTAACCTGTTCTACACACTGACCATCACAATGGATCAGCAACAAAGTAAGAACTCAGAAATTAAAGGACAGAACCTAACTTCCACACTGATGCAAAAGGTAAAACCAAGCAATGGACTCTCACAAAATAAGATGAATAGAACACTACCACACTTTATCATTATCTCAATAAATGTTAATGGCTTGAATTCCCCACTGAAAAGGCATACATTGGCTGACTGGATTAAAAAACACACGCCATCCATCTACTGTCAGGAAACACATCTAGCTTCAAAAGACAAATTAAAACTCGGAGTTAAGGGTTGGAAGACAATTTTTCAGGCAAATGGAATTCAGAAGAAAAGAGAAGTTGCAATCTTATTTTCATATACATGTGGATTTAAAGCAACTGAAGTCAAAAAAGATCACTTTATATTGGTCAAAAGAAAAATACAACAAGAAGACATTTCAATTCTAAATATTTATGCACCGAACTTAAATGCTCCCAGATTATTAAAACAGACCTTACTCAGTCTGAGCAATATGATATCCTATAATACCATAATAACAGGAGACTTTAACACTCCTCTTACAGAGCTGGACAGATCCTCTAAACAGAAACTAAACAAAGATATAAGGGATTTAAATGAGACTCTGCAACAACTGTGCTTGATAGACGCATATAGAACATATGATCCCAAAGACAAAGAATATACATTCTTCTCATCGCTCCATGGAACATTCTCTGAAATTGACACAAAGAAAACCTCAACAGAATCAAAAGAATTGAAATTTTACCTTGTATTTTCTCAGACCACAAGGCACTAACGGTGGAATTCAACTCCA
>CAUYPK010074176.1:0-29689 GCA_963574355.1 Loris lydekkerianus
TTTGCAGGTTATACCTCCGATAAAGGTCTAATAACCAGAATCCACAGAGAACTCAAATTTATTAGCAAGAAAAGAACATGTGACCCCATTTCAGGGTGGGCAAGGGACTTAAAGAGAAACTTCTCTAAAGAAGACAGATGCATGATCTACAAACACATGAAAAAAAGCTCATCATCCTTATACATCAGAGAAATGCAAATCAAAACTACTTTGAGATATCACTTAACCCCAGTAAGAGTAGCCCACATAACAAAATCCCCAAACCAGAGATGTTGGTGTGGATATGGAGGAAAGGGCACACTTCTACACTGCTGGTTGGAATGCCCACTAATACCTTCCTTCTGGAAGGATGTTTGGAGAATACTTAGAGATCTAAAAATAGACCTGCCATTCAATCCTGTAATTCCTTTACTAGGTATATACCCAGAAGACCAAAAATCACAATACAACAAAGACATATGTACCAGAATGTTTATTGTAGCCCAATTCATAATTGCTATGTCATGGAAGAAGCCCAAGGGCCCATCAACCCACCAATGGACTAGCAAACTGTGGTACATGTATACCATGGAATATTATGCAGCCTTAAAAAAAGATGGAGACTTTACCTCTTTGATGTTTACATGGATGGAGCTGGAACATATTCTTCTTAGCAAAGTATCTCAGGAATGGAAGAAAAATTATCCAATGTACTCAGCTCTACTATGAAGCTAAATTACAGCTTCCACGTGAAGGCTATAATCCAACTATAGCACAAGACTATGAGGAAAGGGCCAAGGAAGGGGAAGGGAGGGGGGAGGTTAGGGTGGAGGGAGGGTACTGGGTGGACCACACCTATGGTGCGTCTTAGAATGGGTACAAGCAAAACTTACTAAAGGCAGAATACCATATCTACATACAATAACTAAGAAAATGCCATGAAGGCTAAGTTGAACAGTTTGATAAGAATATTTCAGATTGTATATGAAACCAGCACATTGTACCCTTTGATTGCAGTAATGTACACAGCTATGATTTAACAATAAAAAAAAATAACAAAAATTAAAAAAATAAAAAACAAAATGGGTAAGACTGAGAGTATCAACCTCTTTTTACAAGTAAGCAAAATACTAAGAACAGGATTTAAAGATGTTATAAGGTTTTTAAAAAACTGGCTTTGAGGTATTATAGAAATACCAAGTATGAAATATAGCCTTCCCAAAGCTAAAGGCCTGGCAATACTGATTTCAGTAAAAGTTTAGATTGATTTCCTTATCTTTAAGGTGTGGCAGTCACCTGCATAACTAAGGGGACTATCCATTCAATTTAACATTGACTCCAAATTTTCTTTTAAGTGATTCTTTTGCCTCAGTCTCCCAAGTAGCTGAGGCAAAAGAATTCATATATTGTTCCCAATATAATTTTTAATGTTTTTAATGACTAATTATAATGGCCCTAAATACCAGACATGAATTCTAAGGTGGCATTATGACTTTTCCTCTTATTTGTTCATTTCTCATCTGAAAAAGGGATTGTGTGACCAGGGAATCTACGAAGCTTTTACTTCAGGTCAAAACATCCGTTCTGCTCAGTAGTGGGGTCACACCTGTGAATAGCCACTGCACTCTAGCCTGGACAACACAGCAAGAACCCATCTCTTAATAAAAAAAGAAGAAGAAGCTGTTACTTCATAATATTAACAAAGAGATGGAAGCAAAAATACAGGATGGAGAGAAGAAATGTAAATGAAAAATCAATACAGCTTTTTAAAGATCAATTTTATTAAAATGAAAAATATAATATTTTTTCTTATATATTTAACAAAAGCATTATCAATAATTTTATTGGTAAATTAATACTTTCATAATAAGAGTGAATTTATAGACAAAACAGTGTGCATTTATAAAAACACATATAAACAGAGTGAATTTATAAAAACACATATAGAGGCAGATGCTGTTCATATATTTGATATATACCGTCTGATACTGAAAGAGAATAGATAGATGATAAAATAGAATTTCTCAAACTCAGCCCTATTGCTGGTTTTGAACTGGATTATTCTCTGTTGTAGGAAGCTGTCTTGAACATTGCAGGATAATTAGCAACATCTCTTACTTCTACTCACTAGGTGAGAGCAGCAGTAGCACCCCCAGTCACGACAATCAAATACGTCTCCAGATTATGCCACATGTCTCCTGAGGAGCTGAGGGGAATATAGGGAAGTAAAATTGTCCCTAGCTGAGAAACCACTGACATAGATATCGAATATGTGCATGTATATGTATGTGTGTGTGTGTGAATAGGGAGCCACATCATTTCAAAGTCTCATGAACTTTAATTCTAGATACTCTAAAATTACTAAACATTTTTCAAAATTTAAAAAGGTAATCATTTTATCAAAATGATTTGCACCAAATTGGAAAAAAAAAAATGATTTGCACCAGATTGTTTATCACAGCTCAATTTACAATCACCAAGAGGTAGAAACAACCCAAGGTCCCATCGACCCATGAATGGATTTATAAACTGTGGTATATGTATACCAGGGAAGTATTCAGCCATAAAAAAAGACGGAGGAAGGGAGGAGGACATTTGTCAGGAGGGAGAGCACGAGGCAGGATCTCACCTACTGTGCACATTGTGAGGGTGTATAATGTGCCTCCTAGGTGAGGGTCTCTTCTACAAATGAAACTTTACCCTGGAAGTGAGAACAATGTCACCTAAAAATTGTACCCTCATATTAATGTGATTTAATTAAAAACATTAAAAAGAAAAGATGGAAACCTTAGATCGTTTGTATTAACCTGGATTGGGATGGAACATACTCTACTTAGTAAAGAATGACAAGAATGGAGAAGTAAGAATCCAATGTACTCAATTCTAATATGAAGGCAATAGATGATCTAATACAAGGTGGGGGGTAGTGGAATGAGGGAGTAGGGAGAGGGGAGGAAGGAGGAGAATGGGGGGGTCACAGTGAATGGCACACCTCACAGGGGAGGGACACAAATACAAGAGGGACTTTACCTAACAAATGCAATCAGTGTAACCTACCTCCTTGTAACCCTCAATGAATCCTAAACAACTAAAAAAAAAAAAAAAAGAAAGATACAGACTTTACATCTTTTATATTAACCTGGATAGAGTTGGGAAACATTCTCTCTTGTAAAGTATCACAAAGCATAGAAAAGCAAGAGCCAACGTGCTTCATATTCATATGAAGCCAGTAGAGGAACTAATACATACCCACATAAAAACTCAATTTAATTCAAGTTGAGGGAGTGGAGGGAGGAGGACTGGTGTCCTCCCACCTAACAGGCACAAGAACATATGGCACACCTCCAGGGTAGGAGACCCAACTACAACAGGGACCTTACCTAACAAACGCAAACAGTGTAACCTAATTTTTGGACCCTCACATTAACCTGAAATTTAAAAAACATTTAGAAAGATAAAGAAATAAAATGATAAGAACTACTAATGAAAAGAGGTTGTAGTGGTATTCTTTATTATAATGGGTAAATTGTTTTAATGAAATTGAGTTAAATATCCAAAGTTAGACAAATGGTTAGAGAAATTATGTATGAGAGTGAAATATTAACCATCCATGAAAAATTATGTGTAGGAAAAGTTTTTAATGGTCAAGAAGTACATGTTATAGTTTACCCTAAAATGATACATGTAATACACTAATGATTTCTTTTTCTTTTCTTTTTTTTTTTCTGCAGTTTTTTTTGGCCAAGGCCGGGCTTGAACCTGCCACTGCCACCCCCGGTATATGGGGCCAGCACCCTACTCCTTGAGCCCCAGGCACCTCACCCATACAGCAATAATTTTTTTAAATGCACCAAAATACTGAATAGTAATATAATAAAATATTAAGAGGTATGTCCAAATGGTGAAATTGTATGTGATTAAAGAACAGAAGGATTGATATTTGCCTCTTTGTGCTTTTCAACACTTTCTAAAGTATAAATTACAATAAAAGTATTTTAAAATACTTTTTCAATAAAAAGTTTTTAAGATACACAAGTCTCTCCTTCTGAACTAGAAGTAGTTCTCAAAAGACTCAGACCTTGGACAACAAAGCAGGACACTTCTTTGTGAGGAATTTTCTCATAAAGCTTATTTACATCATATTTAGTCTCCATGCTTGAAACTAAGCGCAATATGGAAAGACAGCAGCCCATTATCCCACCAAGGCAGCAGCCAGCAAAGCCTGGGATCATTCCAGCACCTGTTTTATCTCCTTGTACTTTTGATCTCCTTGTACTCATAATGGAGAATTTACCAGAATGGAATTTGCCTGTGGCTCTTCATATTGTTTTGTAATAACTTAAAATGATAGAAAAATACTAACCTATTCCTGCTAAATTTGGTTATATCTTATATACATATGAGATTTCCTTAGTAAAGTGGTATTATAAGTAAAGAGTCCAAATAAATGATTGCTCTCTACAAAAACAAAAGTAAGTAAATAATCACACCAAACCAAATAAAGAAAAACGTCAGAATCATCAGAAAATTATCAAGTATCAGTTTACTTAAGTCATCTCATGGCGGTATATTTGAGTAATATTAGTATATCAATTAACCTATGTTTCTGTGTTTCTCTGTTTTCTCCTTATTAATTATTAGTAAATTTCTGGTCTATAAAAATACCCTAGACCTTTAATGTAAAATCTTTACTACAGTATAAACAAACATATGCATATGATTATTTTTAATAAAGTCAAGTAGACTGAGGCAGTAAAATAAAGTATCCTCCTCCACTCCAACTTCCAGTCTCACTCTCTGAAGGTAAGGTTAATAGTTTCCTAGGTCACTTTATAGAAATTTGGGGGGCCTGCACATACACAAACATATCAATATGTATTTTACGCATGTAGAAACATAAAGTACTTACTGTTCTGCAACATTTTTTCTCCTTCCTATACACATATATAGGAAACCCTTTCATGTTGGCACATAAAACTAAACTTCATGTAATAGTAAAATGTTATTGCACACATGATTATACCACAATTTATTTAACAATTCCCTAATAATGTATATTTAAATTGCTTTAAGTTTTTACATTATGATCTGCTGAAATGAGCATCCATGTACAAAATCTGACTATTATTAGTTCAAGTAGAATAAAGTTACAACAATGGAATTACTGGGCCAAAGGGTATGCATATTTTAATTTTTAAGATATAGTAACAAGTTACTTTCTATATAAGATTACACCAACTGATATACCTGTCAGCAATATATAGAAATAATTCTTTTCTCACAACCTCATCTCACAGGATATTCTGTGTTTGTAAAATACATACCCTGAAAGTAAACACCATTTTATCCACCATTAGCCTTCACATCAGAAGACTTTGATAATGCATTTTTCCATGTTATTCTTATCATTGGAAATGTTTCCCATAGTTGTATTATTGACATTTGAATATGAAATATTTGAGGTATTATGCTGGGAATTAAGGTATGGTGTAGGCATTAGCTATGAAACCCAGTAGAACTGGATTTTGTTGTCTCCATTGTAATGGACGAAATAACCATAGACTCTAATTTTCAGGATCATAGATGGTGTGTTAAAACTAAATTAGATGGTACATCCAAATATAGTCATTAAGGAAATTATTTCAAAAAATATGAAAGTAGTCATTCATTTTTAATGGTATTTTTATTTCCATTTATATTCTTTTTTCTAAATATAAGTATGAAATATTTTAGCATTTCCTCATTCCTCCCCAAAATAATTTTGAGATGTTTACCAAAACTTCTACTAATATCTCCCAAAATACACATTTTTCAAACCTTAGTAAGGAAAAATCTGTTTCTTACCTGAAATTCTTGAATTTCTCCAATACCTTTCTTAAGAGCTCTACAAAGTAGAACTATGAAGCTTATGCTACATCCAAAAAGGAAATCTGTAAACATGAGGCACTAGCACAAAGTGTAGCTCTTTTTAGAAGAGAATTTTCTCCACTGCAAAGCAGCTGTAGGCATAGTCTAGTTATAGACTCTGAAAAGCTGTGCCGTGATATATTAATTTACACCTACTGTGCTATTAAATGAAAAGTCAAAGGCCACGTACTGGGCACATAACTTTTACCACAACATAAGGCAGATTTTACATTTACTAGTAAAAATATTTAAAGTATGATCCCTAAGAATTTGCAGTGTGGCAAAAAGAACCAGAGAATTTATGGTACAATTAGCTAACTCATTATGCCAGATCATCTATAATAAATAGTGAAAGAAATGATCAACTGGACCTTGAAATTTTCAACAAAATGAAGGAACAGTTGTTAATTACTAAGATTAGGGCCTTTAGAAATCAAATTTTTTTCTCCCCCCCACCCCCGTCCCCCCGATCCTCCCCCACTGTTCTGTTGCCAGGGCTAAAGTGCAGTGGTGCAATCATACCTCACTGCAATCCCAAACTCTGGAGATCAAACAATCCTCTTGCCTCAAACTCCTGAGTAGCTATAACCGACACAGGCCACATGCCACCATGCTAATTTCTTTTCTTTTTCTTTTTTTTTAACTTACTGTAGACACAAGGTCTCATTACGTTGCCCACGCTGATCTTGAACTCCTGAGCTCAAGCAATCCTACTGCCTTGGCCTCCCAAAGTGCTAGGATTAGAGACATGAGATACTACGCCTGGCCCACATGATATTTTTGAAGTGTAGTTGACATCAATTAATCAGACATTATGGCTAAAAAACTGCTACATATGCTGTTCCTTTTTTTTTTTTTTTTTTTTTGAGACAGAGTATCACTTTAACACCCTTGGTAGAGTGCCGTGGCATCACAGCTCACACCAACCTCCAATTCCTGGGCTTAGGCAATTCTCTTGCCTCAGCCTCCCAAGTAACTGGGACTACAGGTGCCCGCCACAATGCCTGGCTATTTTTTTGTTGCAATTTGGCGGGGCTGGGTTCAAATCCGCCCCCTCAGTATATGGCACCCACCCACAGGCGCCATCTGACATAATGCTATTCTTATTCCATATAGTAGTATTCTTGATTCTGTACATGTTTTTTGAAAAAGTGGAATCTCATATCTCAGGAACAAAACAGTAATAACTTTTTCAATTAGAAATATTCCATCTTAGGGGTGGCGCCTGTGGCTCAGTGGGTAGGGCACTGGCCCCATATGCCAACGGTGGCAGGTTCAAATCCAGCCCTGGCCAAATTGCAACAAAAAAAAATATCTATCATATCATTTACATTTCCTTGTAGTGAGAACATTCAAAATTCTCTCTTCTAGCTATTTGGAAATGTAACTATAATATTGTTAACTATAGTCACTCTTCTATGCAATAGACCCACCAGTGGGTTAAGAAAATGTGATATATGTATGTGTATACACACACACACTATAGAGTACTACTCAGACATAAAAAGGAATGAAATAATGTCTTTTGCAGCAACTTGGATAGAATTGAAGACTGTTATCCTAAGTGAAGTATCTCAGGAAAGGAAAAACAAACACCACACGCATATATGGTCCAATAATTGGGAGCTAAACAATGGGCATCCATAAGCACAAAGAGATGTAAAAGTCACTGGAAACTAAGAAGAGGGAAAGGTTGGAAGGGATGAGAGGTAAAAACTCACCTATTAGGCATAATGAATAGTATTCTGGTGATGGAGGGCATGATGGGTAAAAACTTATCTGTTGGATACAATGAACAATATTTTGGTGACAGGCAACATTAAAATCCCTAACTTAAGCATCATGCAAGGTATCCCTCTTACAAAAACATTTTTAACCTCTTAATATTTTGAAATAATTTTTTTTTTTTTTTTTTTTTTTTGCAGTTTTTGGCCAGGGCTGGGTTTGAACCTGCCACCTCCGGCATATGGTGTCAGTGCCCTACTCCTTTGAGCCACAGGTGCCACCACTTGAAAGTATGTTTAAAGACAAAAAATAACAGATGTTGGCAAGGATTCTGAGAAAAGGAAATGCTTACACATGTTCAGTGTGAATGTACATTAGTACAAACTCTGTGGAAAATGTATGAAGATTTCTCAAAGAACTGAACACAGAAATGCCATTTGAGGCCAGGCACAATGGCTCACAGCTGTAATCCTAGCACCCTGGGAGGCTGAGGAAGGTGGATTGCCTGAGCTCATGGGTTCAAGACCAGCCTGAGCCAGAGTAAGACCCCATCTCTAAAAATAGCTGGGAATTGTGGCAGGTGCCTGTAGTCCCAGCTACTTGGGAGGCTGAAACAAGATAATCACTTGAGCTCAAGAGTTTGAGGTTACTATGAGCTATAACACCATGGCACCCTATCAAGGGTGACAAAGTAAGACTCTTCCTCAAAAAAAAAGAAATGCCATTTGATCCAGCAATCCCACTACTGGGTATCTACTCAAAGGAAAAGAATTTATTCTGTCATAAAAATACCTGTACTTATATGTTTATCATAGCATTAGTCACAATAGTAAAGAAATGGAATCAACCTTTGTCCATCCATGGATGACTGGGATAAAGAAAATGTACTCTATGTGTGTGTATGTGTATCACTTAAATCTACATACACAGACACACTCCTTCCATGGAATACTACTCAGCCATAATAAAGAATGAAATAGCATCTTTTGCAGCAACCCTGATGAACTGAAGGCCATTACCTTAAGTGGAATAACACAGAATGTCAAACATAGCCTGTTCTCACTCATAAGCTGGTTCTAAATAATGAATGCACAAAGAGAGAATGAAAAAATAGACATTGGAGACTCAGAAGGGTGGGAGGTGGAGGGCATGGTAGCTCACACAAGTAATCCTAGCACTCTAGAAGGCCGAGGTGGGAGGATTGCTTGAGCTCAGGAGTTTGAGACCACCCTGAGCAAGACCAACACCCATCTCTAAATAAATATTTTTAAAAATTAGCTGGGCATTGTAGTGGGCACCTGTAATCCCAGCTGAGGCAGGAGGATTTGCTTGATCCCAGGTTGCTATGAGCTAAGTTGACACCATGGCACTCTAGCCCCAGCAACAGAGTGAGACTGCCTCAACCGCAACTTCAAACTCTTAGGCTCAAGCAATTCTCTTGCCTCAGCCTCCTGAGTAGCTAGGACTACAGGTGCCCACCACAACATCTGGCTATTTTTAGGGACGGTTCTCACTCTAGCTCAGGCTGGTCTTGAACTCGTGAGCTCAAGTGATCTGCCCGCCTGGCCTCCCAGAGTGCTGGGATTACAGGGGAGAGCCCCCACTCCCAGCCTTAACGTACTTTTTTAGAACCTGTATCAGGTTCCTGTGGCTGCCATAACAAAGTGCCACAAACTGGCTGGTTTTTAAATGCAGTTTATTCTCGCACAGGTATGGAGGCTTGAAGTCCAAAAGCAAAATTTCAGCAGCCCCAGGGTCCCTCCAAATGCACTAGGGGAGGTGCCTTCAGGCTTCTGAAAGCCCCAGGGCTCCCTGGCTGCCAGCAACAACATTCCCATCTCAGCCTGTACACTCCCACTACCGTGCTCCTGTGTCTCGGCGTCTATCTTCACATCACCATCCTCCTGTGTCTCCACGTCTGTATCTTCACACCACTGTCCTCCCATGTCTCCCCGTCTGTATCTTCACCACCGTCCGCCCATGTCTCTGCGTCTGTATCTTCACACCACCGTCCTCCTGTGTCTCGACGTCTGCATCTTCATACCACCATCCTACCTTGTCTCCGCATCTGTATCTTCACACCACCATCCTACCGTGCCTCGGGGTCTGTGTCTTCACACCACTGTCCTCCTGTGTCTCTTGAATCTGTATCTTCACACCACTGTCCTCCCGTGTCTCCCCGTCTGTATCTTCACCACTGTCCTCCCATGTCTCCGCATCTGTATCTTCACACCATTGTCCTCCTGTGTCTCCATGTCTGCATCTTCACACCACTGTCCTACCTTGTCTCCACGTCTGTACCTTCACACCACCATCCTACCATGCCTCTGGGTCTGTATCTTCACACCACTGTCCTCCTGTGTCTCCACGTCTGTATCTTCACACCACTGTCCTCCTGTGTCTCCCCGTCTGTATCTTCACCACCGTCCTCCCGTGTCTCCACATCTGTATCTTCACACCACCATCCTACCGTGCCTCTGGGTCTGTATCTTCACACCGCTGTCCTCCTGTGTCTCCGAGTCTGTATCTTCACACCACCGTCCCCCCATGTCTCCACGTCTGTATCTTCACACCACCGTCCTCCTGTGTCTCCATGTCTATATCTTCACACCACCATCCTCCCATGCCTCTGAGTCTGTATCTTCACACCACTGTCCTTCTGTGTCTCCGCATCTGTATCTTCACACCACCGTCCTCCTGTGTCTCCACGTCTGTATCTTCACACCACTGTCCTCCTGTGTCTCCACGTCTGTATCTTCATACCACCATCCTCCTGTGTCTCCGTGTCTGTATCTTCACACCACCATCCTACCATGCCTCCGGGTCTGTATCTTCACACCACCGTCCTCCCATGTCTCCGCGTCTGTGTCTTCACACCACCATCCTACCATGCCTCCGTCTGTATCTTCACACCACTGTCCTCCTGTGTTTCTGAGTCTGTATCTTCACGTGGCCACTCTTCCCTGTGTCCACGTTTTTATCTTCACGCAGCTGCTCTTCCCTGTGTCTGGATGAGGACCTGCCCCAACTGAGTGAGACCTCAGCTCACTCAGGTTTAAATCACAAACCTCTTGGCTGCACCAAAGAGAAAAAAAACTGATGTCTTTGGTTTCTACAGTGTCATTGGTTAAGAACACTACTAAATTATTTGATGGGCAAAAGAAGTAACTAATATTAATAATAGGGATGTGGGACGCCAGCCAGGCGGTGAGGCTGACGGGACTGCGCCGCGGGAAGCAGGTTATGGCCCAGGATGGAAAGCCATGGGGCTCTTCAGGTCCCAGTCCCCCCAAGAGTCCGGGTGTAGGAATTTTAGGAGTTTAGAAAGCAGGTGCAGACTTCTGCCTGGAGCAAGACTCCATCTCTAAAAATAGCTAGGCATTGTGGTGGGTGACTGTAGTCTCAGCTACTTGTGAGGCTAAGGCAAGATAAACACTATTTTCTTTAAATTTTGAATAGGTAATTCAAATAGGTGAATATGTGTCTATTGTACATAACTTAAAAAGTATAAATTCAGTGTCAATCTCCCAAAATCACTTATATAATACTCTTGCCATAAATGATTAACCTGAATCTAATTATCAGAAAGTAATCAGAAAAATCCGGATTGTGTAACATTACACAAGACAATTGACTTGGACTCTTCAAAACACAGAGGTCACAATAAAATAAAAAACAATGGAAGCAGGAATATTCTAAAGAAGACTAGTGGCCCTTAATCTAACACATAATTCTTGGTTGCAACTTGGATTGAAAGACAATGAAAAAAAAGAAATAGAAGTAAGGGAGGGAGGAAGGGAGAAAAGAAGGAAAGTTATAGAAATATAAAGGGAATTTTGCAATCAACTGAGGAAATTTGGATATGGACTATATTTTATAAATTGTTACTATATTAATGTTAAATTCTCAGAAAAACAGCATTGAGGTTTTATAGGAGAAGAGTCTTTCTTTTAGGAGACATAAGCCTAAGCAGTTAAGAATAAAATATCATGATGCCACTTAATTTTAAAGAGTTTAAGTAGCAACAACAGCAACAATGTGAGATTCTTAGAGGAGAATTTTAGCTATTTTCCTGCAAGAAACAGATGTTATTTAGGGGGATCCTTTTCAGAAGGAAATATATATTTTTTGAGAGTCTCACTATGTTGCCCAGGCCAGAGTACTGTGGCATTAGCCTAACTCACAGCAACCTCAAATTCATGAGTTTAAGAGATTCTCCTGCCTCAGCCTCCCAAGTAGCTGAGACTACAGGCACCCACTATAACGCTCAGATAATTTTTCTATTTTTAGAAGAGTGCTAGGATTACAGGTTTAAGCTACCACACCCAGTCTAGAAGGGAATAAGTTTTAATGTGATTTCTTTGAAACTAGGAAGTACAGGTAGCACCCGAACCTCAGTGGGTAGGGCACTGGCCACGTACCCTGAGGCTGGCAGGTTCAAACCCAGCCTGGCCTACTAAAAACAACAATGACAGCTGCAACAACAAAAACAACAACAACAAAATAGCCAGGCATTATGGCAGATGCCTGTAGTTTCAGCTGCTTGGGAGGCTGAGGCAAGAGAATTGCTTAAGCCCAGGAGTTTGAGGTTGCTGTGAGTTATGATGCCACGGCACTCTACCCAGGGCAACAGCTAAGGCTCTGTCTCAAAAAAAAAAAAAAAAGAAAAGAAAAGAAAAGAAAAAAGAAATTAGGAAGTACAAAGAATCACCAAACCTAATGCAAAGACCAATAAGTTTCTGAAGTAGAGTCCCAATTTGTTATTGATCAATGTCTTTGGATTCAAGGATTCCATTCAAACAAACCCGTTGGCAAAACTGAGATTTAAAAAAAAAAAAAAAAACAAAACTTAAGTTACTTGAACACAAGCATGGTGATACTAGCAAAAAAAGAAAAAAAAATCTTACATTTTTTTTCTAATTTTGGTTGCAATAGTCAAAATAGGACTAGGTAGGAAAGACAGAAATGACAGGGTGAACAGCCAGTTATGATCAGATGAAGAAGGCTGAAATAATAGATTTCAGACACTTTCAGATATTTTAGGAGAGGCAGACACTAAGCCTTTGCCAGCTAACACCTTCCCCCAAAGACAAGAAATATTCAAGAAGCGTAATCATATGGAAGGAAAAATTAAGAGCTGAGGAATAAAAGGTAATAAAGACAAACTTTATCTAGTCCTCTTTCTTTCTAGGTTCAGTCTTGACACCCACAAAAAACTTTCCGGGACTCCTCTCCACTGTGTACTACACAATGACCTCAAGTCATCTTTGACATATGTGCATTAGTTACCGATTTATTTTATCTCCCTATTGCCAAACAATAAGAAGAGTAGAGAGCTGAGTTGCAAAGTCTTAGGTCTACACATGGGACCATTTGGAAAGGCATTTTTCCTGTGGAACCTGTCTTCTCTGACTGAAACCTATTCAGACTGCTCATTCCTGACCTCTTGGCCCCTTGACACTGATCTGTCCTAAAGAAGATGCCAATATATTGTCTGTCAAATTTATATTAGAAGGCCATAGCATAAGGTCCCTATTTCTATATTGCACACAATGCTTTATGTCAAAGTTTGATAAACATGAAATCACATTTTCAAAGGTTAAAAAACAAGTGTCAGTCAGTCAAAAGTAGTTGACCACTGTGAGAGTCTCACTGGCTGACCTTGAACTCCTCCCTCCATGACTCTGAGGTCAATGATGTGTCATTAAAGAAGGAATTTCTTATAGATTTATGATAAGCTCACTTCTTTAACTATGATCTTGACATTAGAAACAATTTTTAGTTGTCCATATTTAAACACCTACCAAGTGAATTAAAATGTAAAGCTATAGAGGGATAAATTTTCCTTTCCATTGTACAATGAGCTAACAATTTTCATGCAAAAAAATTGATGTTAATAGCAGTTAAACATCCATATCTACTAGACAAAATAACACTACAATTTCAACAGAAGCCAAGATTCAATAAAAGACACAAAAAGGTAGAAGAAAAACAAACAAATGTTGAGTATTTACCACAGATTTCATTTCACCTCCATTTTATTTATATATAACAGAAGGAAATTAGCAGGTATCTTCAAAGGTCTGACAGAACTGTGAAGTTTACCTTCTATTATAGTATGGCTATTGCACACATACCACTTCAAAGTTGTGCTTAGATTTATAATGTGTCCCACAAATATATTAATTAATGCTATTCAGAGATTGTCAGGGTCAATTTTTAATACCAAATACTAGGAGATTAAATATAACCCAAGATAGCCTTATTTTATTTAAGCAGTAGAAAAGAGCAGGTAAAAATTCTTAATTACTCTCAAAATGCAATTCTGTCCCTGAAATGAGTTTTGTTTGCTAGCTTTTATTTGATTAGTTGGTTAGTTGGTTTTGCCTACCTGAAAAAGACGGAAGGATAAAAGAAATTAATTTGCATTTCTCTTCCTTTAGTTTCTTCAAATAGCAGAGTTATGAACAGAGATATTTTAAACAAATGATAGGGATCTGTTACAAACATTTGCAGATAATTATGGTGAACATCCTTTCAATTTTTTCAACTTTTGAATGTTAAAAGTTAGCTTGCCATTCCCCCAGGTATGCATAATAGACATAAATTAAATCTTATAATTTATCAACTATGATGAAAAGAAAGTGGTATCTATATGAATATTTTGTGAAAATATAAATTACTGCCCCTAAATATATGTAAATATGTTTTTCAAATGTTTTCAGCCATGTGACATTCTGTACTGTGTCTTCCCTGTCGAAGTGTGACTGAAAATGCTAGGCAGCTGTATTATTATTTAGCAATCACAATTCTTTACCCCAGTTGAGTTTCCAACTCAGATAATCAAGTTTACTACACTTTAGTGTCTATGTACATTTCCTTACTGACATTTGTTAAGCCTTAAGTGAAGTCAGTCACCGAGGGCAGAATAGCCCTTCAACCTTACACTCAGTAACTTTAGATTCGCATCCACTGGCAGGAGAAATACATGACAGATCTATTGTTCTGTATTAGCAGGACATTGTCCTAGTATATGAACACATGCAAACTACTCAGGAAGGCCTTTGAATATTTAAGGCAAGACACTAGTGGCTCATCCCAGTGGGAACCACAGAAAAGGGGAACCTGATTAAATTTAATGTCATTGTCACTTTTTTTTTTCATTGCGAAGAATTATATAGGTAGCCATAGCTACCACACTGTTCAGACAGCATGACCACAATATTCCCCCTCAGAGATTGGCGTCAAGGACTGAATTATTCACTCAAAGAATGTGATTCATTGCTGGATGTGGTTCTTACAAGATTAAAAGACTCATCAGTAAATAAAATGCACATACATACTCTAGGAGCAAAAGTAAGACAAACCACTGCAATCTTTTGATCACTGATTAGGCTTTGAAGACTACGATGTTAAAATTATAGATTCTTTAGAATTTAATGTAGACTGTGGGCCCAAGTCTCCCTTTTTTTTCCCCATTGAAAATTCAATTTAAAGTTAAAGTTTTTTAATATAAATTATTAGAGGAATTTAGAACAAGATCCTCTTCTTACTCTATTCCCTTTAAATGGGAAGCCATTAACTCAATATTTAATTATATTCCTCTATGGCAGGCAACAACTTTGTGTAAAACCTAATTCATAAAAGCTTTGTTTAGCAATAGCAAATAAGCATTATAGTAACTTAATAGTGTTTACCATATAGTTGTCCTTTATTGAAATGCAATGTCTCATATGTCTCTAAATGTACAATTTTCTTTTCCTTGGGTGGTATTTCTAACTGTGCAAAGCCCATTCTAAACATTTATTTTCTGGTTAAGTCAAACAAATATATTTTTAAGTAAGATTGTTAAAAATTAAAACTTCAGAGAGTTTTTACTTATACATCTTACCTCTTAACAGGAGAAAATGTGCTACTGTGTATCATTTAGCCATCTAGGTTAAATTTCCTATGTGTCCAGATTTATTATCTTTTTTTTTATTTTCAAATATCAGGCCTACTCTTTCAAAAGTAATATAAAATTGAATGCTAACTTCTGCATAAGGTAGTCCACCAAAGAAGTAATTAGTGGCTTTTGATAAACTCAGGGGACGAGTAACAAGCTTCCATTTGCAGAATGTCATCAGTTTAACCTAGTCCATGCCCCCCTCACTGAAAGCTGTGCCACCTGAGTGTCGCTCGCTGGAGTTTACAATGTAAACTGGAGCCAGACTCGGTCTGATTAATCGTGGACACAAGTCTATAACCCAGCACCCACATCACAATTGGTTCCCTTGTTTGAAGTCTCAAGAGACTGAATGGCCAATGGAATTTGAACTACCACCACCTCATTCTGGTCTCACCAGGAATAAATGAAGGCTGCCTGGTGGGGGCACGTGGAGAAGCTAGTAACACTACTAGTGTGCTCTAAACCTGTCCTGTACATAGAGAGCTTTTCTCTGTACAAATACACACTTAACGCACCTTTAGAACACCAAATAATTTGTTCTGCATTCATAAGGTTAAAGCGCAGTTCTTTTATGGTCGCCCAAACACATGAACTTCATTTGTTCTAATGTGCTTGGTAATGATTTTTTAAGAACATTAAAGGACATATTCATAAGAACATTATGAAAAGCTTAACTTGTACTCTGCCTAATCACATTACCTCCTAATAAAATTTTACTGTTTTTAAATGTCAGATTAATATATAAAATTTTATTTAAGATTGAAATCACATCCAGAATTTTCTTAAGTACAATCTTATTCCATATTATAAAAACATGCTAATGTGAAGTTCAGGGATCATTAACTTCTAATTTTAAAAAAATCTCTATGTAGATTCTCCATACTGATTATTTAAATTAGATGCTTACAAAGACATCACCTTTTTGAGAGTTGAGTTAATTACCATGGAATTTATGAGAAGACAACTCTAAGCAGAGGCAGATTTGGAGATGCAACTTTGCGCCTGAAATATCACCGGATACTTTCCTCAGTGAAACATTAAACAATGTCCCTTCAACAATAAACTAACAATGCCTTTCCCGAGGCTGGTGGTGTGGTCACGGTGTTGAGCGCGTCTTTTCTTCTTAATGTGCTCCCATACCAGAGACATTACAATGGTCATTCACAAAAACTACAGTACAGAGAAGTTTAATACGCTTTTTCTGTAACGTCTCTTTCTTCCATCTGCAGCTGGGGGTTTACAGATGGTGTCTTTTATCTTTTTTTCCCTTCTGGTTACCTGAATGGATTTCCGCTTCTTAACTGTACCAGCTTGCCATTCATTATGGCAATAGGTCCAATAAGAATATTTTAGTGTCTTTTGGCTTCTGAGTTACCCTCTACTCTTCAAACAACTTTAAGTATAGTTTTACTAATGCTGAATATTTTCCTCTTTCATGTTTTTAGTTATATTCCTTTATAATTATATGGAACTCATGTTAAAAAATAACTAATAGTTATAAAAAATTATTTTTAAAATTTTAAGTAAGGTTTATATGTAAGGGATTTAACCATAGATTGTTTCCTGATATTACAGCTATAAATGTTTATGATATTTACAGAAATTAGAAATGAGACATAAAATAACTAAAATAAGGCTCTCTACTTGATCATCAGCATTCTCTCTGGGACTCGAATCTTCTCCTGCCTTTCTGATGGTGGGTCATAAGACCCTAGAGCCACAGAAGAGTTCACCTCATGCCCTGGGGGAAGGAACGGTGAGGTTGATCCAAGGAAGCTTCCACAAAACCCCAAGAGAACTGAGTTCTGAAAGTTTCCAGACAGCCGAACACGTGAAGGCTCCTGGAGGGTGGCACCTCGGGGAGGGCATGGAAGCTCAGTGCCCCGCCCACCATAAGTGGCCAACAGCATCTCTACATGTTTATCCTTTGTAATGGCCCTTATATTAAACCAATAAATGTGGTTTCTCTAAGTTCTATGAGACATTTCGACAAATCAAATCAAACCCAAAGAGGGTATCATAGAAACCCCAGCTCGAAGCTGGTGAGTCAGAAGTGGCAGAGGCCTGGACTTGGGACTAGTGTGAAAAAGAAAGAGGGTGCAGTCTTGGGTACTGAGCCCTCAATGTGTGGGATCCAACACTATCTCCAGGTAGATAACATCAGAATAAAGGATGCCCAGCTGGTGCCCACTGTTTGGTGTGTAGAGAGGAAAAAAAACCATGTTTGGTCACAGAAGATTTCTTCTATAGTGATAATTATTATGGTGTAAGAACAGAAGAAAAACACAATTCAAGAGTTTTTCCTCTCAATAATTATTTAGGAAAGTTCCTCAACCCTTTTTTTCCCCTCTACTCTCACACCACAATAATCAACACAGAAGATTGCTGTGACCACATGTTCCTCAAACAACAAGCAGACACAAGCTATATATGTATATTTATACACAACTAAGAACACCACAGAAACCTTGGAGTGGATATCCTCAGCTGTGGGGTTTTTATACACTATTATTCAAATATTATTCCTTGGAGAATATCCCCTGGCATTTATTACTATTAGATTTGATATTTCTTGACAAATCTATTTACCAAATAGGTGATCTTGGGTATGTCGTTTTATATCTCTGAATCTCAACTTTCTCTCGGCTCCAAAAGGATGATTTCTAAGTCTGATCAGGTAGCTTCTACTATGTAGCAAACTGTGCCAAAACTCTGTGACTTGAAAAATAAACATGTATTAGTATATGATTTTGTGAGTGAGAAATTTGGGTTGAGTTCAGATGATAGTTCTTTTGCTAGCCTGGTCGGGCTCAGTCATGTATCTAACATAACCAACCATCTCAGTTTGTCCAGGACTGAGTTGGTTCCTGGGAGATAAGATTTTAAGCAATAGAATGGGGAAAGTTTTAGGCATATAAGGATTAGTTGGCCACGTATCTGTCAGCTGGTATTCAAAGTCTCACTCACACATGTGGGGCATGGCTGTCTGTCCCTGAAACATCAAGGTCAGTAAACCACAAACATGATCAACTTGCTAGGCTTGCCCAGGCTCAGTCACATTACGGTAGATGTCAAATTCCCAAAAGCAGCCAGAGAAGCCCTAATGAGCCAAATCTCTATTTTTGTTACATTTGCTACTCTCCCATAGTTCACAGCAAGTTCATAGCCCAGATTCAAGTAATAAAGAAACTGATTCCACTTCTTTTTGGGAGGAGATGCAAAGTCACATGGTAAAAGCAAAAGTGGTGTATAAAAGGATGAAAAGAATTTGTAGCCATTTTTTATAATCTACTACAAAATCATTTCTGCCCTGAAGTCAGGAATTTTATGTTCATCTATATGTTCTATTGAAAATATCCATGGGTGGCTCAGCACTTGTAGCTCAAGCGGCTAAGGCACCAGCCACATATACTGGAGCTGGCGGGTTCAAATCCAGCCCGGGGCCTGCCAAACTACAATGACAACTACAACTAAAAAATGGCCAGGCGTTGTGGCGGGCACCTGTAGTCCCAGCTGTGGAATCTGAGACAAGAGACTCTAATCCCAAGAGTTTGAGGTGGCTGTGAGCTGTGACACCCTGTCTACTCAGGGTGACAACTTAAGACTCTGTCTCAAAAAAAAAAAAAAATCCATGGGAATAACAGAAGTAAAGTAACAAATTATCGTCTGTTTTAGTCAGTTCCAGTTGCTATAACAGAATACCATAGATTGGGTGGCTCAATGAACAAAAAGTTATTTCTCACAGTTCTAGAAGCTGAAAAATCCAAGATCATGGTGTCAGTACGGCCAGGTTCAGGTGAAGGTACTCTTCCTGGCCTGCTAATGGCCTCCTCTTCTCAAATCCTCACATAGTAGATAACAGAGATTGAGGGCAAGCTTTCCCATCTCTTCCTGTAAGGGCACTAATACCACTGATAAGAGCTCCAGCCTCATAATGTAATTATTTCCCAAAAATTCCCTAATCCCTAATGGGATCTCCTAATCCCATCACATTGAGGGTGATTTCAGCATATTTCAACAAATTAATCTGGAAGGGGGAACACAAACATTTAGTCCATAACATAATCTGTGGTTGCACTGACCTAAATAATATCAATAAGGGTAATTAACTCGTCTCAGGACTGTTCGTTCTGCTTGAGGAGTTTGCTTGGATCCCTTAAGTGGGAAATGTCATGGGTTGAATTTGCAATGATAATGTTTATACAATGTTTCTTCTCTTGATTTCATTAAAGCTAAGTATGAAAACATATTCATACTGAGATTATATCACCCTGAATAGAGAGCCATGGCTTCATAGCTCACAGCAACCTCAAACTCCTAGGCTCAAGTGATCCTCTTGCTGCAGCCTCCTAAGAAGCTAGGACTACAGGCATGCACCACAACACCCGGCTAATTTTTCTACTTTAGTAAAGACAGGGTCTCAATCTTGCTTAGGCTGGTCTCAAACTCCTGAGCTCAAGCAATCCACCTGCCTCAGCCTCCCAAAGTGCTAGGATTACAGGCATGAGCCACTGTGCCCAGCCCCAGATTTGGTTGTAATTCTCGATTTTATATATAAAATAAAATATTGCTGTGTTCACTTCAAAGCAAAGAGAAGATACAATAACAAACATAAAGAATGAGAAAAAATAGGCCAGGTGCAGTGGCTCATGACAGTAATCCTAGCACTCTGGAATGCAGAGGCAGGTGGATTGCCTGACCTGAGGAGTTTGAGACCAGCCTGAGCAAATATCTAATAATAGCCAGGCATTGTGGTGGGTGCCTGTAGTCCCAGCTACTTGTCAGGCTGAGGCAAGAGGATAACTTGAGACCAGGAGTTTGAGATTGCTATGAGCTACGACACCACAGCATTCCACCAAAGGCAACAAAGTGAGACTCTGTCTCAAAGTAATTAATTAATCAAAGAGACTATTTAAACAAAAGAATAGAGAAAAAAGTAGATTAAAGTTAAATGGAATAAATAGTGAAGAGAGAAAAACAAAGTAATCACTATGTATCTTTCCATTTTATAGACTACCTATTCAACTTCTTAAATATATATATGTATACTGCCCTTATACCAATAACTCATCATTTTTATTTTAACAGCCTTACAAGCCTTTATAGCCTAGCAGGATCTTGTTTGCACATTGCAAATTTTTTCTTTTGCAATACAATTTAATGATAAAAATCAACAATAGTAAATAATTTTAATTTTAGTTTTAAATGTCCACTAATAAGTTCCTTTTTTTATTTTAAGCTCTCAATTTTCTACTCTCTTTATTTTATTTTTGTTTTTGTAAGAGATAGAGTCTTGCTCTCTCTTCCTCAGTCAGTGCTGCCTATGAAGGTGGTAGCCATCTCCTATAGGTTATCATGGCCACCCTCAGACCCCTTGTGAAGCCCAAGATCATCAAAGAGAGGACCAAGAAGTTTATCCAGCACCAGTCAGACCAATATGTCAAAATTAAATCTAATTGGTGGAAACCCAGAGGTACTGACAATAGGGTTCAGAGAAGATTCAAGGGCCAGATCTTTTTTTTTTTTTTTTTATTAAATCATAGCTGTGCACATCGATATGATCATGAGGCATCATACACTAGTTTCATAAACTGTTTGACACATTTTCATCACACCAGTCTACATAGCCTTCCTGGCGTTTTTTTAGTTGTTGTGCCAAGACATTTACATTCTACATTTACTAAGTTTCACATATATCCTTGCAAGATGCACCACAGGTGTGATCCCACCAGTCCCCTTCCCTCTCCCCACCTCTCCCCTTCCTCCCCTCCCTCTCCCCCTTCCCCCCAGTCTCAGGTTGCAACTGGGCTACAGCTTTCATGTGAAAGCCCTAAACTAGTTTCATAGTAGGGGTCCCCTCCTTTCTTTCTTTCTTTTTTTCTCTTTTTTGGTATTTCAACATGTTCTCATTCATATATATTTTCTGAAACTTACTTTCACATAAACTTTGTGTAAAACCAGGTTGGAATGTGGATGATAACAAGGAAGTAGCAAAGCTAATGCACAAACTGTCAATGTGCAAAGATGTTTACACTTAACTCGAGAGTGGGGAATCCCAGCACCTCCTGGACCGAGTGATCATTGGTGACAGCTCCAGGAAAAGAACTTTCACTCTCATGTGTCTCCTGAAATAACACACCGAGAAGAATGTAATGCTGTTTCTTAGCATTTCTGCCAACACGGCACACCCTTAATCTAATTATGATTACACATCAGACAAACCCAAAGTGAATGACATTCTGTGAATCGCACACTTTAAAAACGCCAATGTCTGGAAGCATAATTAAAAACTAAAAAGCTGTTCTAGTTAAAAGACTGAAGAGACCAGGCAATTGACTGCAGTACATGATCCTACATTTTCTTTTTCTCTGAAGAACATTATTGGAATGATTGGTGAAATGTGAATAATGTCTGCATATTGGATAATAATAGTATATTAAGGTTAATTTCCTCAAATTATTGCGTATGCTGTGATAATGTAAAAGAGTACCCTGTTTTTTAGGAAGTACACACTGAACTCTTTTGAGATGAAAGAACACCTTATCTACAACTTATTTTCAAATATCATAATGTTAACATTTGGGGAAAGAAATAAAGAGAATGTTTGTACTATTCTGGTAACTCTTCAATACGTCTAAAGTTAAAAATCATAGTTTAGAAAAATAAACAATGAATACATAATGGTCACTTTTTCCATCTCTTAAGAGATAGATATTTCTTTACAACCTCAAATTATTAAGCATCAGCCATAAATGGAAATATAATTACAGACCAAAAACCTTTGTTTGCAATGTATAATTTCCCTCATTATTTTATTTCCTACAAATTTATGGAACTTCTAGTACACAAAACAATTTCTATTGTAAAAGTCTAGTGTCTATCACCATGTGAACATCTATTGCATATTTCTCACTCTGTTCCTTTCCTTCCTAATTCACATGCTTATGACATCTGTAGACATATTTGAAACTCATTGGCAAATCTCAGGAGAGTGAAGAGATTGCTGTTCTTATGCAAGCAACATGACAACTGATTTTGCACAAAACCTTATCACTTTGTTCCAAGTAATCAGGATCCATTGCTCTGCTAGAAAACTAGGGGAATAATAAAATGCCACGGATTTATTCTGAAATATGTGGGTCGGAGTGTAACCTAAAAATATGCACATACTTAAGCTTTCCTCTCAGAGATGTGTTTTAAAATTCATATTTTAAATCTAGAAAGATTGACATTAAAACCATTACAAGACAAAACATTTATTGTAAATGGCTGAAAAGAGAAAGAAAAAATCTGTCATGCATGATTTAGGAAGGCACTGTCCATTCTACCAAGGCAAGCAATTCATGTGAAAAATTAGATTTTAAGCTAACATATATCTTTCCAACATGTTCAGTATCTCCATGTAGTTATACATAGGTCGACTAAGTCATAGTCCTATGAAAATAAAATATACTTCTAAAGGAATAGATCCTTATATAAATTTAGGAGGAGGAGAACAAGAAGCTTAACTAATTCATGCCTTACAGGGGGTGTTTCCAGCACTCACACTGTACTTAGTAGCCTTTGATCTCCTGCTAAATTTATATTCATGGCAGTGTAACACAGAGAAGAGTGAATAAAGTGAAAACATAAAGGACAATGGCCCGGGGGAAGCACAAAGATACAGTTGTATTTTAATATCATTTTTCTACATAACAACAGTAATAATGTCCTGGATTTCAATTTCTTTTTGCATTCAAGTGCCTCAAAGAACTTACAAAGTCAGAGAAGCCTGCCGGCCATGGAGGTTAGTCAAGTATAATTACCTATTTTTCTAGAAAGGTAAATAAATATATAGTAAAATTGAAAGATTATGCCAAAGCAAAATATGCTTCGTCTATTGGAAATATTTTAGCCACGTCAAGTTATGTCCAAAGGGCGATTGACTGGGGAAATAACATTGTGAGAAACCTTTGGAGAAAGAAACAGTCTTTTTGGTTGGAAAAAAAAAAAGCAACACACATTTTTTTTCTTATAAAGAAAGACAGAACAGAGAGGAAAATATCAGAAACACATCATAATTAATTGTTTCTAGGGCATTTTAGTCATTGCTGCAGCCTGATCTTGCTCATTGCACCTTCATGCATCCTGTACAGAATTTATAATTCCATTTTGAGTCTTGCTGATTAAAACCTTTTTTTCACTGACAATTCTATCTCAAGCAAATACATCTATTACCAAATGGTCTCATATATTTTCTTTCCCTCAGATTATTCACTTTAATAACAATAACAGCTAAGGTTTATCATGTATCCAAGCATAGTTTTAAGTGCTGAGGTGTACATTTTCATTTAATTCCCACAACTTTGCTGCACAGATATATATTTTATTATTTTTATTTGATTTTTAAAGTTAAATACTTTTATATTAGAAGGATAAAAGGCTTTTCCAAGTTCACAAAGTAAGTGAATATTTCTGCTAGAATTGAAATTATCATCTACTTATTAGAATGTTAGCTTCTCCAGGCAGATATAATAGCATTTATCTTTGAACCTTCAACATCTGGTATATTTTCACCTTTTGGAGGAGAAAAAGCAGGTGACAATTCTTGGTTGTTTTAAGTGATTTTTAAAATGAAAATAATAGAGTATGTTGATATAAAGGGAACTTTTTAATAGAATGCTTCTAACATTGTTAGCTATTAATCTAAAACAGCAAGTAGGGAAACTTCAGATTCTTAAAGGCAAAAATGTTATGCACTTTAAAATTTTTATAATCTCTATGAAATCAAAATGATTATTTAAATTAATAGTATTTGCTAATTAAAAACAAAAAGAATCCAACCTCAATTTAATTTACAATGTTCTTTTAAACCCATGACTTTTGGATATCACCCTTAACTTACTGTATTTAACTTTAAAACAACCATGAAGATTTAATTATGCGTTGCCTCCTAAGGGATGCACTCAGATATCAGTTTTCATCTCTCATGGAGAGATCATTTGCAGTTAACTTATAAACCACTGAAAATCAATTTTTAATGGTAATACTTGCACAACCTTAACAGTGAAAGAGCAAAAATGCAGGTATAATACCAAGTGGCAGGTTATTAACTATAACTTCAATATTATGTTCTTTTGACACAAGGCCATGTCAGCCATAAATAAGTGACCATTTTCCACACAAGTCACACTTACCAGAAGAATATTTGTCAAGGAGTTTTAGTGGGTCCGGCATTGAGCCCACAGGGACCCTGAAGAAAATTCCGAGCTGCTTAGCAAGAAGGCACTGAACCAAAAAAATTGTGCTGAAATGATGTTAAAGGTCTAAATGAAAACCAGAGAAGCAAGGAAATGTAGAGTTAAGTCTGAATCTCCATCATTAAAGACACCAGCCAACTTGGAAAGGGTTTTAGGTATAATGTATAAGTTGTCTCAAAACTCAGTAATGATACCAACACAATATTTCTGACCATGCCATGTACATTCATTTTCATGCCTATATTTTTATAGTTTATAAATGATGTTTAAGATATTCAAATTGATTCAGTTTTTAATAAAATAAATTTCAGAAGACCATGACCCATTATTGGTCAGAACCTGATAGTGACAATTGCAAAAATATGATTTTTCCCTCTAATGAATTGAATGGTTCACATTTCTTAGCTAAGGTCCTAGCAAAGTCCAGTTTATGAACTCCAACATTAAAGAGTTTTCTTATGTTCCATAAATAGACATGATTACAACTTTGAGGCTTAATGATTTTTTGAAAAAAATCTGTATTATTAATAATGAAGTACTTTAATCATTAATTTTGCTGCTAGTCATTTAAAATCTACTATGTAAATAGAATTTTCCTAAGTTGTTTAGTTTTATTAATGCTTACATAATTTTCATGAAATACAGTAATTTAATATTTATAAAAATCAAGTATATAGCACATTAGAATTAAAATAGTATTATATTCGAGAAATAATATAAATTAATTAGCTCAAAATATTTAGTAGGTGAGGCCAGAGTTTTGAACTATATGCAGCCCTTATTGAATTCCTTTTAGTCTTACATTTTATAGTATTTTTTAATACTATAAAATACTTAACTACATTAAGATGTAATGTAGTCAATCACACACACAAATAAAAAATATTCCCTAAGAATTTTTTTTTTGTGTGTGTAGCAGTATTTAATATACATTTTAATTATCACAATGTCTAATATACTTAGATTAAGGAAATTCTGTGGTTCAACAACAAAAAACAGGGTTATATCTCTACTGAGGACTAGAAAATATCTTTTAAATTTATTTAGATTTAAAATCCATTTTAAAGGCAGTATGTTAAGTTTCAGGCATTAGAAATTTTTATATCTCCGCTCAATGACTTGGGGTTTTACTTATTAGAATACAAATTATACAATGGAGAAAGCTTTTTAGGTTTTGTTTATTGCATAGAACCTAGAACTCTTGGCACACGATAAAGGCTTATTAATGTTAGTTAAATGAAAGTTACTTTCCAATATCAACTGTCATTCTTTAACAATAAAATGTGTTTGAAAATTCAGTCTTGTCTACACCACCCAGAGGAAAGCCTGAACTATTTAATCTTACTGACACATTTCTAACTAGAACGTCTAGTTGCTGGAGGCTCAGGTTGAAATCCCCTAGCTTTCTAGTATAATGTGAGTTTAATCTTTACTGCCAATTTTGTTCTAGCCTGAACATGAATTATTTTTGCAGCATTTATCATCAGGGAAGCTGTTATACAAAAAGCAATACACTGTGTTTGACTGTAAAATGAATACCAGTATTTCTTCACTATTTTAGAATACATGTTTGTATTTAAGACAATGTAATCAGAGACTTTGTTCAGTTTAAGGAAACTTTTTTTGCCTGAAAGTAGGTAACATACTAAGTTGATTTGTTTGGAACAAAATAATGTTTGGAATGTTTTTCTTTAATTGGCTAGTTTATCTTTGGTAATGTTAAGTGCAAAAGGGGCCAGTTATGTTTCTTTTTTTTTCTTTATTTATTAACTCATAACTGTGTACATTAATACACTTATGGGGGGTACAATGTGCTGATTTGATACACAATGTGGAAAGTTTACATCAAACTGATTACCATAACCATTACTTCACTTACTTATTTGTTGTGGAAAGACATTTATACTCTATTCTTAATAGTTTTGAAATGTACCATTGCATTACGCTCATTGAGGTCCCACAAATACGCTCCCCCTCCTAGACTCCATCCTTCCCTCCCCTCTCCCTCCTCTCCCCTCCTTCTTTAAGGGCTATAGTTATGTTTGTTGCTAATCTAGCGTGTTGTTATTATCTCACTTCTCCACTCCTTTATCTACCTTAAGTTCCTACTTATTCAATACATTCTACTCATTTGCTCTCCTCAGCATTTTTCTTTGCACTAAGATGTTAATTCTCAAGAATAACTTAGGGTGCTTTGACTTCCAGTTTACTTTTTACATAGAGGAAAATAAACCTTAAAAAAATAATAAAACCTCTAAAATGCAAGTGTCAATATAGAATGCCAAGTAATATTATTGAATGAATGGTTCCCTGAATGATAAAATGGTCATGGTGAATCAACTACTTATGTAATATCTACATGTGCAATCTGCTTTGGATATGTTTCTCAGTGAATACTTCTTCAGGGATTCATTATACTTTATGATGGAAAAATAGTATAAAATAAAAAGTGAGACAAAGTGAACTGGATTTAATAACCAGGTGAAAAATAAAAACAACATAAATACATGATTTAATCATATGAACTTGAAATCCACAATTTTTTTTTTTAGGCATTATCATTACACTAAAAGTATCATTTATACTTAGCCACTGTTTTCACTAGAGGAAGGCCTTCATGTAATATAATAATTCTTAACCAGCTAATGCAGTGGAAGAAGAGAACTCCCTCCAGGTGTTTTGGGGAGCAGTATGGGGATCTACCTAGAATCTGAGATTTGGGGTTGTGGAACATGCATAGTTTTAGAGAAGCAAATTAGATAATATGCTTTACATTTATATAAAAATATAAAATAAATGATAGGAAGCTAATCTAACATGAATTTTTTTGTTCAGATATATGAGCCAATACCAAAACTTCATTTTACTAACTTTTTCTTGGCCATTCTTATTATCACCTTTAAGAAGTATACACAGGGAGGTGCCCGTAGCTCAGTGGGTAAGGCGCAAGCCACATACACTGAGTCTGGCAGGTTTGAACCTAGCCCAGGTCACCTAAAATTAACAATGACAACTGCAACAAAAAAACAGCCAGGCATTGTGGCAGTTGCCTGTAGTCCCAGCTACTTGGGAGGCTGAGGCGAGAATCACTTGAGCCCGAGAGTTTGAGGTTGCTGTGAGCTGTGACACCACTGCACTCTACCAAGGGCAACATAGTGAGACTCTCTCAAAAAAAGAACCAAACCAAGCCAAACAAACAAACAACAACAACAACAACAAAAACTACACACAGAGACAGGATTTGATATGCAGGAAATTTATTGAAGAAATACATACAAAGAGTAAGATAAGACTGAAGATGTAGGCAGGAAGGGAAAGAAGACTCTCAGAACACTGTTCACTTTCAATATGTGGCCAGGTAAGTGTCCTGCAGGAATGAAGCAGCATTCGTGCCTCTGCTGTGCTTAATCATTGGCTGGATGAAGCCTGCTGGAAGCCAGGTCTTATCATGAACATACTTGTGGTTTACAGAGGAGGTAGTCAGGAATGTCAATCACTCCCTGTAATATGTTCTCATAAAGGAGATGAGCAGCGTATTATCATGACACTTTGCAGAAACAGACTGGGATTAAAAACACACGGAAATTTGGGGTTAATGTAAATGTTCCATATCTTCATTGTTCTGATGGTTAAATGCCATTATATAATTATCAAAATGTGTCAAAATAATAACTTAAGGCCAGCAAGGTGCATCACACCTGTAATTATAGCATGCTGGGAGGCTGAGGCGGGTGGATTGCTTGAGTTCAGGAGTTCAAGACCAGCTTGAGCAAGACCATCTGTACTAAAAAGAGAAAAACTAGCTGGGCATTGTGGTAGGTGCTTGCAGTCCTAGCTACTGGGGAGTCTGAGGGAAAAGGATCACTTAAGCCAAGAGTTTGAGGTTGCTATGATCTGTGATGACACCATGGCACTCTACCGTGGTGACAGAGTGAGATTTTTGTCTCCATAAATAAATAAATAAATAAGATGCATTTTTGATTTACTGTATTTAAATAATGGTCATTTTAAAGTAGACATTAGTTGCTATTTTCATTTTTTTCTATTTTTTAATGTTTATACACTGAAGAATTTTACCTTTTCATAATTTTAAGTTCAATTGTATCTGGGATTGAGGCAGAACTTTGCTGTAAATTATGAAATACGTATTGTTCTTTTTGATCATCTGTAGTTGATGCTGTGATGTGCTTCCCAGATTCTCACAAATCCCCAATCCTTTTGAGACTGAAGCACTCCTTCCCTCAGCTAATGGGACTATTGGTAGGTGGCTGCTCTCTGCTGAGTTCTTTGGAAATTGCCCCTTGGCTAAAGAGAATCGTCTCATTCAAGGTTCATGTTTGTGGGCGGGCAGCAGATATCCAAAGACTAGCATTGCCTCAATTCAGACACTTTGAGGGGCTTTCCCAACTTCAGAGGTTCCTCAAGGGATCAACTGAGACATTTGTCAGGACTTCAATAGGGTTCAACTTCTTGCTCTGTCTATCCTGCTTCATTCTTCCACTCTCACTGGTCCTCATCTAGACAGCACTGCTCAATAAATACACTTCCTGCTTCTTTTTTTTTTTTTTTTTTTTTAAAGCAGGAACTCAACTTTATTGCGTCAAGCAGCTGCTTATATAGAGTGTGGGGAAGGGGCAGGGAAAGAAGGCGGGGGGATGAGGTGTGTGACAGGGTTGGGCCAATGGCATGGTACCATGTTGGCTGTATCTAGGTAGAGGCAGTTTCAGGCCGGGCCTTGCTGAGTCATTGCAGAAGTAGCTCGATGGATCTACTTCTAGTCAGGCTCGGGAAGTTGCACTAGGCCTCAGGCACATGGCAGGGCCCAACAATTCCCTCTTTTGTTTTTTGTATGGCGGATAAACATAGCCCCTGTCTTAGGTTGCCTGCTCTT
>CAUYPK010074178.1:0-13925 GCA_963574355.1 Loris lydekkerianus
TTGGAAGTCAATTTTTCAGGCAAACGGAATTCAGAAGAAAAGAGGGGTTGCAATCTTATTTTCAGATACATGTGGATTTAAAGCAACTAAAGTCAAAAAAGGCAATGATGGTCACTTTATATTGGTCAAGGGAAAAATACAACAAGAAGACATTTCAATGCTACATATTTATGCACCCAATTAAAATGCTTCAAGATTCTTGAAATAGACTTTGCTGAGTTTGAGCCATATAATATCCTATAACAACATAGTAACAGGAGATTTTAATACCCCCTCTCAAAGCTGGACAGATCCTCTAAACAGAAATTAAACACAGATGTTAGAGATTTAAATGAGACCCTAGAACAACTGTGCTTGATAGACGTACCTATATACTCGAGTATAAGCCGAGTTTTTTCGGCACAAAATTTGTGCTGAGTTCGGGTTTTTCGGCACAAATTTTGTGCCGAAAAAACTCGGCTTATAGTCAAGTATATATGGTACATAGAACACTCCATCACAAAGATAAAGAATATACATTCTTCTCATCATCCCATGGAACACTCTCCAAAAATGATTATATCCTAGGACACAAAACAAACCTCAACAGAATCAAAAGAATTGAAATTCGACATCTTTTGATTGAAATTGAAATTCAAAAATTGCATCTTTTCAGAACACAAGGCACTAAAAGTTGAACTCTAACAAAAATGCTCAACCTCATGCAAAGACATGGAAGTTAAACAACCTTATGCTCAATGACAGTTGGGTGCAGGAAGAAATAAAAAAGGAACTCATTAACTTCCTTGAGAATAACAACAATGAAGACACAAGCTACCAAAACGTGTGGGATACAGCAAAAGCAGTCCTGAGAGGAAAATTTATACCTTTAGATGCCTATGTCCAAAAAACAGAAAGAGAGCACATCAACAAACTCACAAGCTATCTTATGGAATTGGAAAAAGAAGAACTATATTAGCCCAAACCCAGCAGAAAAAAATAAATATCCAAAATTAAATCAGAGATTAATGAAATTGAAAACAAAAGAATTATTCAGAAAATTAATGAAACAAGGAGTTGGTTTTCTGAAAAAAATAAATAATAGATAAAATAATAAATAATAATAATAAATAGATAAAAATTTGGCCAGACTAACTAGAAATAGAAAAGAAAATCTCTAGTAATCTCAATCAAAAATGATAAAAAGGAAATAACAACTGAGGCCACAAAGATACAAGAGATTATCTCTAACTACTACCACAAACGCTATGCCCAGAAATTTGACAATGTGAAGGAAATGGATCAATATTTAGAATCACACCCTCTCCCTAGACTTAGCCAGGAAGAAACAGATCTCCTGAAAAGATCAATTTCAAGCACTGAGATCAAAGAAACAAAAAATTTCCCAACAAAAAAATGCCCTGGTCTGGATGGCTCACACCAGAATTCTATCAAATCTTCAAAGAAGAGCTTATTCCCATATTCCAGAAATTATTCCAAAAACTTGAGGAGGACAGAATGTCCCCCAATATGTTCTACTAAGCAAACATCATCACCCTGATTCCAAAACCAGGAAAAGACCCAACTAAAAAGGAGAATTTCAGACCAATTTCACTAATGAATATAGATGCAAAAATGCTCAACAAAATCCTAGCCAATATGTTACAGCTTATCATCAAAAAAGTTATACATCATTATCATGTAGGTTTCATCCCAGGGATGCAAGGCTGGTTTAAAATATGCAAGTCCATGAACGTTATTCACCGTATCAACAGAAGCAAAAACAAAGACCATATGATCCTCTCAATAGATGCAGAAAAAGCATTTGATAAAATCCAGCATCTTTTTCTAATTAGAACACTGAAGAGTATAGGCATAGGTGGCCCATTTCTTAAATGAATCGAAGCTGTCTATGATAAACTGACAGCTAATATTTTACTGAATAGAGTAAAACTGAAAGCCTTTCCACTTAGAACTGGAACCAGACAAGGTTTTCCTCTGTCACCACTACTATTCAACACAGCACTAGAAGTTCTAGCCAATACAATCAGGAAAGAAAAGTAAATAAATGCCACTAAAATGGGAGCAGAGGAGTTCAAACCCTCCCTCTTTGCTGACCATATGATCTTATACTTAGAGAACCCCAAAGACTCAACCACAAGGCTTCTGGAAGTCATCACAAAGTACAGTTATGTCTCAGGATATAAAATCAATGCCCACAATTCAGTAGCCTTTGTATATGCCAATAACAGCCAAGATGAGAGGCTAATTAAGGACATAACTCCCTTCATCATAGTTTCAAAAAAAAAAGAAATACCCAGGAATATACCTAACAAAAGAGGTGAAGGACCTCTATAAAGAAAATTATGAAACCCTAAGAAAAAAAATAGCAGAGGATATTAACAAATGAAAGAACATACAATGTTCATAACTGGGAAGAATCAACATTGTTAAGATGTCTATACTTCCGAAAGCAATATACAAATTCAATGCCATCCCTATTAAAATACCAGCATCATACTTTCAAGACTTGGAAAAAATAATTCTGCATTTTGTATGGAACCAGAAAAAAACTCATAGATAAGACAGTTCTTAGTAATAAAAACAAAGCCAGGAGCATCAGCATACCAGACTTTATGCTGTACTACAAGTCCACAGTGGTCAAAACAGTATGGTACTGGCACAAAAATACAGACATAGACATTTGTAATCAAATAGAAAACCAGGAAATGAAACTAACATCTTACAGGACCTAATCTTCAATAAACCAAACAAGAATATACACTGGGGGAAAGAATCCCTATTTGATAAATAGTGCTGAGAGAACTGGATATCTACATGTAAAAGACTAAAACTGGACCCACACCTTTATCCATTCACAAAAATTGATACAAGATGGATAAAAGACCTAAATTTAAGGCATGAAATGATAAAAGCCCTCAAAGAAAGCAAAGGAAAAATACTTGATGATATCCACCTGGGGAAAGACTTTATGAGGATGATTTCCATGGCAATGGAACAACAAAAATAAACAAATGGGACTTAATTAAACTGAAAATCTTCTGTACGGCTAAGGAGACAACAACCAAAGCAAATAGACAACTTACACAATGGGAAAGGATCTTTTCATATTTTGAATCAGGCAAAAGCTTGATAACTAGGATCTATAGAGTATTCAAATTAATCCACATGAAAAAAACCAATAATCCCATATATCAATGGGCAAGAGACATGAATAAAACCTTCTCTAAAGAAGACAGATTAATGGCTAGCAAACATATGAAAAATGCTCATGATTCCTGATTATTAGAGAAATGAAAATCAAAACTACCCTGAGATACCATCTAACCCCAGTGAAAATGGCCCACATCACAAAATCTCAAAACTGCAGATGCTGGTGTGGATGTGGAGAGAAAGGAACACTTTTAAACTGCTGGTGAGTCTGCAAACTAATATAATCTTTTTGGAAGGAAGTATGGAGAATCCTCATAGAAGTCAAGCTACACCTCCCATTTGATCCTGCAATCCCATTACTGGGCATCTAGCCAGAAGGAAAAAATCCTTCTACCACAAGGACACTTTCACTAGACTATTTATTGCAGCTCAATTTACAATCGCCAAAATGTGTAAATAGCCTAAATGCCCACCAACCCAGGAATAGATTAATGCTATTCAGCCATTAAAAAGATGGAGACTTTACACCCTTTGTATTAACCTGAATGGAAGTGTGACACATTATTCTTAGTAAAGCATCACAAGAATGGAGAAGCAAGAATTCTATGTACTCAATGGGTGATAATCTGTAGCTCAAAGGAGTCGAGTGCTGGCCTCATATACCAGAGGTGGTGGGTTCAAACCCAGCCCCAGCCAAAAAACTAAAAAAAATCCTATGTACTCAATTCTGATATAAGGACAATTAGTGACCTATTTTATGGTGGGGTGTAGGGAAAGGGAAGAGCAGAGAAAGAGAGAAGGAGAGAAGGGGTAGGGGAAGGGAAGAGCAGAGAGAGGGAAGAAGCGAGGGCAGTGGGGGTCTCCATGTGTGACACACCTTTTGGGGGCAAGACAAAATTATAAGAGGGACTTTACCTAACAAATGTAATCAGTGTAACCTGGTTTCTTATATCCTCAATGAACCCCCAACAATAAAAAAAAAATTTTTTTTTAAAGATAACAGTATAAACAACTGTGTGACAACAACTTAGATGATCAAGATGAAATGCACAAACTTCTAGAATAAAACAAATATTAAAACTGATTTAAGAATGAATAGATCTATAGTAAGAAAATTGATTAACTATGTAATTTTTAAAAAGTCTTCCAAAGAAAACCTGTATATTTGGACTTCACTGAAGAATTCTACCATATGTTTAAGGAAGAATCAACAACAATTATTTGCAAATTATTTTAAAAATAGGAAAGTAGAAGAAAAAGTAATACTTTCTAATGCATTCTCTGAGGCCTCTAAACCAGCTAAAGAAATCATTAAGAAACACCACTGTTAGAAAAAAAAAAAAATTATAAATATAGACACTAAAATTTTCCAAAAAAAAATGCTATCAAACTGAATTCAGCAGCATATTAAAAGAATTATGTACTATGATTTGATTGAGCGGGCGCGATTGGTTCAGTGTATACAAATCAATCAGTGTTATGCACTACATTACTAGAATAAAGGGCAAAAACACATAATCATCTCAATTGACACAGAAAAATCATTTAACAATATATATAGTCATTTCATTAAAACACACATACACTAAAATTTTAGCACTAGAAAGGAATTCATACGAGGGCCATCTAAGAAGCTAATACAGGACTTAATGATGGTAGACTGAAAACCAGTCTGCTCACTTCTATTTAACATTGTACTGGAAGTCCTAGCCAGGCTAATTTGTCAATTCAATAAAATTTATAAGTATTCAGGATAAAAGGAGTAAAATGGCAAAGGTATCTCAGTTTACAGATGGCATGAACTTATATAGAAAATCCAAAAGAATCTCCCCTAAAGTTATTAGAGCAAATAAATTAATACAATAAGTTTGAAGACACAAGATCAAGATATAAAATTATTTCCATTTCTATATGTTAATAATGAAAAATCCAAAACTGAAATTAAGAAAACAGCTATGCTATGTTTAATAGCATAAAAATAATAAAATTTAACAAAAGAAATGCAAGACTTATGCACTGTAAACTGCAAAACATTGCTAAAAGAGTTAAATAAAGCTTTAAACAGCACAAAGATAACTTATATAATGGATAGGAAAATTTGATATAGTTAAGATGACACTAGTCCCAAAATAGGTCTACAGATTCAACACAATCTCTAACAAAATTTTAAGTGATAGTTTTACAAAAATGGGCAAGCTGAACCTAAAATTCATGTGAAAATGCAAAGGCATAACCCAACAGGCAGAGAATAGTAAGAGAATAGCCAGAATAGCCAAAATAATCCTGAAAAGGAAGAAATAAATTGGAGGACTTACTTCCTTCATCAAAGTCTACAACAAAGTGATAGTAATTAAGAAAGTGCTATTGGCATAAGGTTAGAAATATAGATAAATATAGTGGAACTGACCATCCGAAAGTAAACTTGCATGTGTATGGTCATTTATTGGTAAGTATAACAAAACTATGCAAAGAGATAGAATGAGATTTTAATACATGGTGCTGGTGCCACTAAATATCTTAATGCTAAGGAATGAAATTTGGATCTCTACCTCAAATGATACACAAAAATTAACTCAAAATGTAATCAAGATCTGTATGCAAGAGCTAGACTATAAAACTACTAGAAGAAAGCACAAGTATAAATTTACACTACCAATCCCTGAGCTATCAAAGAAAAAGTAGATAAATAGGACTTCAACAAAATTAAAATTTCATTCATACAAGATATTGTTACATCTGGCAGAGAGTAAACAGGAACAGGTGGCAAGGAAGTGACTAAGGACAGAAAGCAAACTCCAAATTGTAGCTGGAAACCAAATTGTGGCTAGGAAATATTCCCTGGTGGGAGCATACATGGTAAGGAGCTCTTAGTGACCGTTAAGTGATCCAGGACTCATTACAATCTAATTAACATAGCATGGGAAGAGTTTTCGTGAAGGATTCTAGGAGGACACATGCAAAGTAAGGAAACTGTTACATAACCTAACCTGTTACTTGACCCCACTGAGTCAATCACCCCAAAAGTGGGAAATGGTAACCAATACTGCCAGGAGAAAGCTGAGACAAACTAGTGAGCACATAAAAGGCAGCACATAAAAGGAGCACATAAAAGGCAGCATGGATTGGGGTCTTTCTCCACTCTCAGAGAATGACCTATCTCTCCTTCAGAGACATACTTTCATTTTGCAATAAATTGTGCATATGATTGCTTTGTATCTGTGATCACTCCATCATCAGCTCAACTAGGTAATGGTCCTCTTTTTTTTTTCTTTTTTTTTTTTTTTTTTTTTTGATACAGAGTCTCAAGTTGTCACCCTTGGTAGAGTGCCATGGCATCACAGCTCACAGCAACCTTTAACTCTTGGGCTTAAGCAATTCTCTTGCCTCAGCCACCCAAGTAGCTGGGACTACAGGCACTTGCCACAATGCCCAGCTGTTTTTTTGTTTGTTTGTTTTTGGTTTTGGTTTTAGTTTCTTTTTCTTTGTTTGTTTGTTTGGTTGGTTGGTTGGTTGGGGTTTTTTTTGGTTGTAGTTGTCATTGTTCGGCAGGCCTGGACTGGATTCTAACCTGCCATCTCTGGTGTATGTGGCTGGCACCCTAGCCACTGAGCTACAGGTGCCCAGCCTAATAGGACTCATTTTTGACACTGGAAACTAGGAGACTGAGGAATATCCAAAGAGACCTAACAATATCATTAAGAAAACTAAGATATGACCTACAACTTATAGATAAGAGTGGTTAAAATAAGATTAGTATACTAAAAAAAAAAAAAAATGGAGAGACGTACTATCTTATGAATAGGAAGCAAAAGCGTTCATCCTTCCCAGATAGATCAACAAGTTTAACAGAATTCCTAAATGATTCCCAGAAAAGTTGTAGTCATTGACAAGCTTATTTATAAATATGTATGAAAAGGCAAAGGACTTATGATAACTAAACTTTTTTTTTAGGAAGAATAAAGTTGGAGGAATTATTTTACTATATAGTTATAGCAATCACGACAGTGTGATACTGGCAGAAAGATAGACATATAGATTTATGGGACATAATAGAAAACCCAGAAATAAACTGATAAAAATACACTGAACTGATTTTTGACAAAGGTGCAAAAGCATTCCAAAATGGTGCTGAAGCAGTTGCTTATCCACAGGCAACCATATGTTTAAAAAGGAGGAAGATGTTCTTTTTTTTATTATTATTACCATTAAGTCATATATACATAGATTATGAATACATTTATGCATATGTGGGGTACAGTGTGTTGATTTTTTTATGCAATTTGACATGCTTATGTCAAAGCAATTAACATAGCTTTTGTCTCATTTACTTGATTATTATGCCAAGACATCTATGTTCTACACTTGACAGATTTAACTTGTACCCTTGCCGTTTGCAACATAGGTGTGGTCCTGCCTTTTACTCTCCCTCTATCAAACCTCCCCTCTCCCCTCCCTTCCTACTCCATTTCTCTCCTTCATCCTGGGCTATAGTCATGTTCTATCTTTCATAAGAATGTGTGAGTAAATATAAGTTGGTTTCATAGAAGTACTGAGTACTTTGGATACTTTTTCCTCCATTCTTGACACACTTTACTCAGGAGAATATATTCCAGGTCCCTCCATGTAAACACAAAAGAGGTAAAGTCTCCATCTTTTTTAAGGCTGTATAGTATTCCATGGTATATATATACCACAATAAACTACAATTTTTTTTTATTAAATCATATATACATATATCACGAATACATTTATGCCTTTGTGGGATTCAAAGTGTTGATTATTTGTACAAATTGGAGTGCTTACATCCTACTAATTAACACAGCTTTCACCTCATTTACTTAATCACAGTGTTAAGACATTTGTATTTAATACTTGATAGATTTGACTTGTACCCTTGCAATATACTTACCTTTGCATAAGAGGAATCTTTGGGAGTTAGAGCTAAGCAATGAGCTATTAAACTTTATACCAATTTTTAATTGGATATCATCAAAATTAAAAACTTTCCATTGTATTAATGTCTCTACAAAGACAATAAAAGGGTAAGTGATAGATAAGGGGGGGAAAATGTTTTCAAATCACATGTGTTAGAAAGGACTTGTATCTAGAAGATATAATAAACTCTCTAAGCCTAATAGTAAAAAGTAGATAATTTAACTAGAAAATGGGAAAAAGACATGCAGGAACATGTCACCAAAAAAGATATACAGACTGCAAATAAGCACATGAGAAAATGTTCAACATCATTAGCTGTTAATGAAATGCAAATTAAAACAATAATTAGATATCTCTTCACACCTATCACAAGGGTTGGGGAATGAAACCATATCACCAAATGTTGGTGAGGATGCAGATAAATGGAGCACTCATACCACATCAGTGGGAATGCCTAAGGGGGTACCAACCCCTGAAAATTGTCAGTTTCTTTGGCATTAATCCTAGACAAATAAAAATTTATGTTTACACAAAAACCTATACAGGAATAGTCATAGAATTTTTACTCTTAGTAGCCAAAAATTGTGAACAACACAAACCTTCTCCAAGAGGTGAATGATTAAACAAACTTCGATACAGCAATACCATGATACACTACTCAATAATAAAGGAATGAACTACTCATACTCAAAATGGCCTGCATAAACCTCAAGGAAATTACTGAGATTGTAGAAATGCCACTTTCAAAAGGCCACATACTGTATGATTCCATTTATAAAATATTCTTGAAATGACAAAATTATAGAGATGAAAACAAAGTAGTTGCTGTCACGGGTGAGGGACAAAGTTGTTGTGTGGGTGGGGCCATAAAGAGGTAACAGGAGTATCTGCACTGTGACATAACTGTATTTCTTGAACATGGTGGTGGTTGTGCAAATCTGCATGTGATAGAATTGCACACACATGCAGTGGTGTAAAGCTGGTGGAATTCAAATAAGCTCTGTGGACTGTAGCAATGTTTACTTCCTGGTTTTGGTATTCTTCTGTAATCATTCAAGATGTCACCAGTGAGAGAAACAGGGTGAAGGTTTATATGGGACCACTCCAAAGCTGTGACTCATGGAGAACTTGTATTTTAAAATACAGAAAAAAAATTTAAGGAATAAACTATTGATATGCCTCAAATACAGATGAATTTCAAAATAATTTTACTGAGTTAAAAAAAAAAAGCCAGACAAAACTGAATACATAATCAATGATTCATTTAAATAAAATGATAAAAATACAAACTAATCTTTGGTGATAGAAAACAGAGCCATGGTTGACTGGGACCAGGAGGAGGGGGATTTAGAGCAGGGAAAAACACACCAGGAAAGAATGGGCCAGGAAGGGGCTTTCTGTGTGGTCACCAAGGCGTCCATCACCTTGGCTGTGGTGAAGGTTTCCTGGGTGTACAAACGTATCAGGTTGAATACATTAAATATATGTAGTTTGTGAAAACTACACACCAATAAAACTATTTTTTGAAAAACTGTCTCAGAAAAATAATTAAATGAAATGTCTCACTGCTACTTTATGAAGCTGGTGCAACCTCACCCCAAAATCAAAGAAAAGTAAAGAAAGCAAAAATTATAGTCCATTCTCATGAAATAAATACAGAGACTCTAAATAAAACACATTAAGTTGGATTTATATCAGAATTGCTAAATATTTAAGCATTAAGAAACCTACTAATGCATTCTATTTCATCTGAAGTAATTTTGGGGCTTATAGCACATCATTATTTAATGTATCATTAAGAAGGGGGAAAAAAACCTTTTGCATTAAAAAAAAAAAAAGTTTTCCAAACCTTTGATGCTATAAGATACATCATCTAAGAAAGTATGTGCCTTAGATGATAAGTAGTAATTAAAATAAATCAAAGGACTATGCATTACACTTTCACAGAGGAAAATATTTGGATGGTACCAATAGATACTGAAAAAGCTTAAATAAAGTCTACCACTTATTCATCTTTTAAAAATAGGCAATTTTTGTGAACAAGAACTAGGAGGAATTTCCTAAATCAATTAGGAATACCTACAAAGAACATGCAAATAATGGGGAATTAGTAAAAACTTTCCCTTTAATACAGAGTCATTATAATCACAATAAGTTAGCCAAAACAAAATAAAAAGTCAGAGACATTATGATTGTTTACTAAGAAAATCCAAGACATTTATATACACTATTTGAATTTGAAAAAGTGGCTACATATAAGATGATTATGCAAAAACTAAAAACATTTCTATTGATTAGCAATAACCAATTAGAACAGGCAATAAAATATAATAGAAGATCCTAGTCACAAACAAACTGTATAAGAATAACTGCAAATAAACATGGGAAAGACCTCTTTGTATAAGAATGATAACACTTGAAAGGCAAAATTAAGAGCTAAATCAATACAAAAATCACTCATCCTAATATCTGCCAATATCCAATAGTTTTTAAACTGTCAATTTTCTGAAAATTAATCTAAAAATTCAATGTCGATCTAATCTAGATCCTAACAGGGTTTTTCCTGGAATTTGCCAGCTAATGCTAATATTGATATACTGATATATTTGATATACAAATTTAAAGACCCAAGGATAACAAAGGTGATTTCTGCAAAAGAATAAAAAGGGGGTGGGCGGTGGAGACAAGATGGCTGACTGAAGCCAGTTTTCCACAGAGGCTCCAGTCCAGAAGGAGAGTTAAAGAACAGAAATTTAGCAAGTAACCTGGTTGATTTGAGCTGCGCCAAGAGAGCAGATTGAAGAACGCGCATCAACCCCACTGAGGCGAGCTGCAACCCCAAGGATACAAACAAAAGGTACAAAATCCATCACCAAGCAGATGGGAGTCCCCTCCCCCATGAGAACGGCTCAGAGTGTCCCACAAACAAACAAGCAGAGTTCAAAGGTCCTCCCATTACACTCCACAGGATAGACCCTCTAAAAACTGGACCTATCTCCCCTACTAGGGTGCCAAGGCATTCTCCTACCAGGCATAAAACTGTATAAAACTGTATATATTCTCTACCTGCAACTCTGAGCTCCCAGAACTCCCCCTTCACTCTCACTCTGAGGTCTGGAGGCCTGTCCTGCAGCAGTCCAGATTCTTGGGTGATTTCTCAAGGGGTGTGAAGAGGGCCTAAACTGTAGCTGGTAAGTGCTGACACTGGGGTATGGGAGTAAGGAGAGGATGGTCAGCTGAGAGGGAACCACACTGGAGCAGCGGTGTCCCAGTGTCCCGAGGCGCAGAGCAGCAGCCGTTTTTGAGCAACAATAGGACTCATGCCCAGATATTCTGAAGCCACACCCCCTGTCTCCCTGGACAAACAAAGGAGGCTAGGAATCTACTCAGGTGGCAACTACTATGGAACAGATCTGGGCCGGAAATGCAGGCCCCATGAGTAAAGGGTTTGCCTGAGGCAGTACTGGGCAGGTGGAGTGTGAGGATTAGAAATTCATGTGCAGAGCCGAGAAGTTCCCAGGGTGGGGCTGACCCAGAGGACTACTTTACTGAGCCTAAGAGGCACCCAACCCTCAGGGGATCATCAGCCTCTAGACAAAAGAAGACAGGAGGCTAGAACTGACAGCTACCTGAATACAAACCTGCAGGAGCAAAGACAGGGCCTGAGGCACAGGCTCTGGGAACTCAAAACAGCTTCTCTTCTGCAGGGAAATTTAGCAGGGAAGAAACAAATTCCCGCAAAGTTGTTCGGTTCTGTTCTGTCAGTAACATCAATCAGGGGCAGGGCTGGAACTGAGTGAACACCCCCAGCCTCCATCAAGCACCCAAGGTTATCAGGCCTCACCTCCCTCTGCTAGATAGAGGTAGAGCGCAGTGGCCTGGCGGCGCAGAAATAGATTTCCTTGTGATTCAGGCAGGTGCAAACCCCTGGAGTGTCTGTTCACTACAGGCAACTCAGTCAAAGCCCTGTGGGACTATCAGTGACTGATAGTATGACTAAGGTGCAAGGTGGGGAAGGAGGCATCAACCTTCCCATACTGATCTATTTGCTGGGTGGGTCCTCCTGACTACAGGGAGCACTGGAGCAAGCCATATATAAGTAGTCACCAGACTCCTGCGATCCAGTTGCCAGAGACCTTTTAAACTCTCCCACCTGACACCTGAGGTGATGATTAAGACAATTGATTTGGATCTTTGGAACTGAGCCAATCGCCCGAGAAATATCCAGGTGGTGCCCTGGGTGTGTGGTTGTAGGAAGGATTGATTTTCCTTTTCCAATTGTTGCCTGTGGGAGGCAGAGTAACTTAATTGCTGGTATTTCTCCACAGCTGAGACTTCAACCCAGAGTAACTGTTTCACTAGGATCTAACAGAGACCAGCTTAAAACAAGACAGAACCATTTAGACCCACCACAGCAAACAGGTCCCCAGTTTCTCAGGCCATACCACTGTACAGGTCCTCAACAAAGCTCCAGAAGAAAAATCAAATGGTGTTAAACAATCATGGGGCAGAATCAGCAGAAAAACTCTGGTAACATGAATAACCAGAATAGATCAACTCCCCCAAGGAAAGATATGGCAGATGTAACTGAAGATCACATTCATAAACAGGTGGCAAGTTGTCAGAAATAAAATTCAGAATTTAAATTGCAAACAAGATTAATAAAATGGAGGAAAATTTGGAATTAGAAATTCAGCAGCAATTCAAAAGTTGGACTTAAAAATTGGAGGAGAAATTCAAAAGTCGTCTCAAAAATTTAACGAATTTAAAGACAAAACCACCAAAGATTTTGATGCACTGAAGCATGAATTTGCAGCCCTCCAAGATCTAAAAAATACACTAGAATCCCTCAGTAACAGAGTGGAGCAAGCAGAAGAAAGGATTTCTGACATTGAAGACAAAGCCATTGAACGCTCCCAAACTCTCAAAGAGGAAGAGAAATGGAGAGCAAAAACAGATCATTTGCTCAGAGAGCTCTGGGATAATTCAAAGAAGGCTACTATCTGCCTCATTGGAATCCCTCAAAGTGATGAAGTGGCCTCGCTAGGCATGGAGAATCCCTTCTCCATGAAATTATGAAAGAGAATTTTCCAGACATTCCAAGAGATTCTGAAATTCAGATAGCAGACAGTTTCAGAACCCCAGCATGACTCAATCCCAATAAGATATCCCCCAGGTATATCATAATTAACTTCACTAAAGTTAATATGAAGGAGAAAATTCTGAAAGCAGCCAGACTTAAAAAATCCACTACCTACAAAGAGAACAATAGTAGAATGATTGCAGATCCCTCTGCTGAAACTTTTCAGGCCAGAAGAGGGTGGTCATTGACTTTTAATCTCATAAAGAAAAATAACTTTCAACCCCAGACCCTGTATCCAGCTGAACTGAGTTTCATTTATGATGGAGAAGTTAAATACTTTCATGACATTTATATGTTGAAGAAATTTGCCATAACCAAACCAGCTCTTTAGGATATTCTCAGACCTATCCTCAATAACAACCAGCCCAATCCTCTACCACAAAAGTAAACTCACTCAGAAACTTTTGATCAAATTCCAACTTCCACACTGGTGAAAGGATTAAAAATGTTCACTGGACTTTTGAAAAACTCGATACCCAAAATGTTACAAGACTTACCAATATTCTCCATTAATGTGAACAGCTTAAACTGTCCTCTAAAGAGGCATAGGTTAGCTGACTGGATACAAAAACTCAGGCCAGATATTTGCTGCATACAAGAGTCATATCATACTTTAAAAGACAAATATAGACTCAGGGTGAAAGGATGGTCATCCATATTGCAGGCAAATGGTAAATCAGAAAAAAAGCAGGTG
>CAUYPK010074180.1:0-37390 GCA_963574355.1 Loris lydekkerianus
CAGTTCAATTAACCTCCAGAAGATGGCTGAACCTGCAGGAATATCAGAGCAAGAAACTGATGTCCGACAATGGAGTGAGAGTTCAAAGATTCTTTGTCGCAGACACTGTGAATGAAGCTCTTGAGGCTGCTAAGAAACTAAGTAAGCTAATTCATAATGGGTGAAATATGCTTGCCTATGTCTGTGAATTCACAGGTAGTGGTTTCCCACTAGTTGATTTTTTAGTCATGGGTTCTGTTGACAGGGATGAATGCAGGGGAGAACTTTGAATTGCAAAAGAAAAGAAGTTGTTCAAGGACAGGTTTAATCCTAGCACTCTGGGAGACTGAGGCAGGTTTGAGACCAGCCTGAGAAAGAGTGAGATCTTGCCTCTACTAAAAGTAGAAAAATTAGCCAGGCATTGTAGTGGGCCCTTACAGTCTCAGCTATTTGGGAAGCTGAGGCAGGAGGATCACTTGAGCCCAGGAGTTTGAGGTTGCTGTTAGTTATGATGTACGGCACGCTAACAGAGTGTCAAAGTGAGATTCTGTCTCTAAACAACAATGGAAAAAAGAAATTCAGATTACCCTCACTTTCAGATTGCCTTTACCTTCAGATTGCCTGGTGCACACATACATAAGCGGCAGCAGGGTCAGGTTCTGTTGACCAAGGAGGAGATGTGGAGCCACAGGACAGTCCTCAGTGTGATGTTCTGTGTACTGGGGGAACAACCTCCCTTCCTTGACACACTGGAGGTGTCTCCTGCCCTTCTGATCCTCGCTGGGTAGGATTGATAGGCACTCCTTTGTCCTGGACTCTGCCAGGGTTACTCACTGGAGTCACTTGGAGTAAGTGCCAGAACAGCAAACAGCTTCCCTTTTTTTTTTTGCCTCTCTCAGGGCTTATCAGCAGGGTTCCTCATAGGATGATCATGTAGGTGTTTTCATCCTAGCTTTGATGGAAAACAAATGTGAACCACGGAAGCGCTGGTCAATGATGTGTGATGGGAGTGGATGGAGGCCTTTAACAGTGATGTCCCAAGTGCACATCAGATGATCCGAAAGGAAAGTTGTGATCCATGTTAGCTAATAAAGGAGATGATAACTGTGAAAGCAAAAGAGTCCTATTAGAAAAACTTTTATTTTTTTAAAATGAGATAGCAGCATATGGGACATCACTCCATGGTAATGTCTCTGAGTTTTTAGTGGCCATTTCACCTAGTGCCCTCAGCTGTGGCTAGTGGCCAGGAGAAATGTGGCCAAAGCCCTGCAGGGCAAGTGAAGCAAGGAAGTCAGCAGTCTTTTTTAAGCCTCCTGCAACACGGAGAGAGCTCCCTTGTGTCTGGGGGAGAGCAAGGGGAAATGTGTGGCTTTGAAGCCACACTTAACCTTGCTACACTGTTTTGCCCTCCCACTTACTGGCTGTGCAACTTTGCAGAGGTGCCTTCTCCTTCCTGTGCCTCACTTTCCTTATCCATAGACCAACGCTAATCTTGATGTCCCAGTGCTATTGTAAGTCTTTCTCTACTTATACATTGAGAAATTAGGGATCAGGTCCTGCTGTCTGCCTTTCATTGACCTCTCCTTCTGGAGTCATATAGACACTTTCATTATCTGTCTGGCTTGCCTTTGTCCACTAGAAATGTAATGTGTGGTAAGTATTTTAAAATTTTCTAATAGTCATATTAAGGGAAGTAGGAGGAAATGAATGAAATTAACTTTAATAATACATTTTATTTACCCTAATGTATTCTAAAACAGCATCATTTCAACATGTAATCAGAAAAAAGAAATTATCAATGGAATATTTTATGGTTTTTCTGGTCCTAATCTTCAGAAATCTCATTCGTAATTACACGCTTCCAGCTCATCTCATTTCAGATTAATCATGTTTTAAGTGCTCTGAAGACACATGTGCCTAGTGGCTACCATGTTGGACAGTGTAGATTTATAACACTAAAAGCATAGCATGTGATTTTTTGCCTACAACTTTGGAGAACAGTTATTTCTCACCAAAAATAAAAAAATTGGATCATCTGCTACTCAGCCTTGTTTAGGCATCTATAGCAGAGTTTGAGAGTGTAAGATGGAGGCAGTCTCCTTATTTTAATTTTCCAGTTGTCCATGATCTTTTAGAATAAACACTAAGGTACTTCAGCTAGCAATTGTTCTTTTATTTTTTTTTTCTTCTTCTTCTTCTTTTTTTTAATTGTTAAATCATAGCTGTGTACATTAGTGTAATCAAGGAGTACACTGTGCTGGTTTCATATACAATCTGAAATATTCCTATCAAACTGTTCAACGTAGCCTTCATGGCATTTTCTTATTGTATGTAGGCATTTGTATTCTGCCTTTAGTAAGTTTCGCCTGTACCCATTCTAGGATGCATGGTAGGTGTGGCCCCACCCATTGCCCTCCCTCCACCCTAACCTCCCCCCTCTCTTCCCCTTCCTTGGCCATTTCCTCATAGTCTTGTGCTATAGTTGGGTTATAGCCTTCATGTGAAAGCTATCATTTAACTTCATAGTAGGGCTGAATACATTGGATACTTTTTCTTCCATTCCTGAGATACTTTAAAGTTCTCTCAGATACTCATACAGAGATCTGAGTTGAAATGTATATTTATTTGTTCTTGAACAATTATTTATTGAGTGTTGCCCATGGATTAGGCATTGTGGATGCAGTTGTGAAAGAGATTGGGGGGGGGGGGGTCCTTCTTCTCCATGGAATTTATATTCTAGGAAGAAATTAATTTGTAATTTCAGATGCTGTACATAGAAATTGAGAGCAACTTATACATCAAGGAATGAAAATAGGTTTCATTTTCAAAAACTATCAAAATTGGTTATTATAGTAAGAAAAAACCCCAATAAAATTAGACCCAAGCTTGTAAGATAGCTCCTCGGTGAGCTGTGATAATAGACTCAGTAAAGGTTAGTAGTGTATTCCAACCCCTTCTCAAGAAAGAGCAATTTTTGTTTTATACTCTTGTGGTTTGGGGATTGGAAATGAAAGCAAAGAAATACAAAGTTCAAGTTGATCTTTGATCTTCATTTTCCTCATTATTTTCTTAAATGCAGAGAAGCCCTAGTATTCCGCATCTAAGTTTCCTTTCTAGAGAATTCTGGAAGTCACCTGATTATTCTCCCCACCCTACGTAGGCACAGCACACCTGAGAGGAATTATCTTTCAGCTTTTCATAGACACATAGATTTATTGAACTAATGGGCTTTTTAGTTATGGGTTTGCTTTACGAGCATTTATTTAGCTGTCACTTTGTAGTTGGGGATTATCTCCCATGATTTTAAAACATCATTGACTTTGGAGGATTTAACAGTTAGGTGTTTACATGCTGATCTGTGGCAAGGGGGAGAAAGAAACAGAAAATAAAGCGAGTTAAAATAAAATAAAAGTGAATAATGAAAACAGACTTTTGTAAAAGCTAATTTTGGTTCTTTAGGAGTAGTTTCAAGAAATTCAACCTGGGTAAAGGGGTTGAGAAGGATAAAGGGATTGAGAAAGGATATAAAGGTACTGAGAAAAATCGAAGTGGAAAAAGGAGTTGAGAATGACCTGTCTGTGTGCTTTTCCCTGCACAGACCTGTGGTGGTTCCTTCAGGTGCTGTGTCCAGCAGAGGGACTTTCTGCGATCCTGTCTAGAGCTAAACAGGAATTTAGAAAATTAATCCAGTCATCTCATTTGGCAATCTTTCCCTTACTGAGCAAGTAGTTTTGGTAGAAGGAAGGTGTCTTCCAGTTTCTGCTCAATAGTTTTGATCTGAGGGGAAACATATAGCTTTGGAAGAGGAGATAGTGCTGATTTTAGTTGCTTAAAAGAAAAATGAGTGGAGAATCAATACAAAAAAAGTATACTTGTCACTGAGATCACCTGGAGAAAGCAAAGCGGGAAGGACTCAGCAAAACATAGTGTTTACATTCTTGTCACTACAAGATTGACAAAAACCAAGAGTATGATTGATTGCAATTTTACCAACAAGATTTGAGGTTAAGATTAAATCTGGATTACATATTCATCTTCCTGATTATCCTAAAAATGGGACCTCTGCCTTGTACTGATACATAATGATACAAAATGGGGAAAAATTATAGAGTGACTCAGGGTCAGAGATCAGAGACATACAAGGAGGAGTATCCTGTCATTATGTGTTAGAGGAGTTCATATTTTAATTTGAAAGGTTTGTAAATGATTGAGATGTGTCTGCTTACCTTTATAGTTTATTCATATGTGCATTTGTTTTGAAATAAGATGATATTTTATAAAATATTTGAAAATAATTGTTGATAATAGTCATGGCTGTCATTTCCAGGGTGATGTGGTGTGGATTATCTCACAAATCTCTTTTCTTGTGTCTGAACCATTTTCCTAGTTATCTGTTGGCCATCTGTTCTTGGGTGTCTCTAGTACTCCTGGCCCAAATGGAATTAGTCATCTCATGGTTGCTCCAAGCCTTCCCTTCCTGTTCTTTCTACCAGTTTACACAGCTGAGATGGCTTTGCCATTTTATTAGGAAGGAAACAGGCAAGATAAGGTTAAAAAACTTGCCAAGGTTATAGAACTAATAATCAACAAAGATGAGATTTGAACCCAGCCATATTAGATTTAATCTCTTCCCCACGCATTTTCCTATTTGATAACTTGATGATGTTCCTGGGAGGTTTTTATGAGTGGGTCAGCATTTTTAAGATGAAAAAATGCATATTAATAAAATTAGAAGAGTGGATTAAAACTAGATGTGGCAGGTTCTAAGGTGCAATTTATAGAAATTGTGTAATCCGCAGATATTTTGTTAATGATTCATTTTGTTTCATCTCTTTGAGCAATAGAACGTTTTGCTGTGTAGTTATGGAAAGCCTGTTAATTGCAATGTTTGTTTAAAATGGGTAATACAAACATTTTGTTTCTAAAACACAATTCATAATAATAAGACAGTGAGTGTGAGTCTCATTTTCTTATATGGAAAACAGATTTATTTTTGATTGAGAGATTAAATTTGGTTTGAATTAAGTTTTTAATATGTGGATAATATTCATTTCTGCAGCAGTTTGTAAGAGCTACCTTTTGTAATCATGCTTTAAGTAAGGAATTGTTTCCCTAGCATTCCAGTTGTCTTAGGAGGTTTATTAAGTACAGACATTTCTCCTCTCGTGGATTAAAATTAATGAATACAATCAGTAGATAATTACAGAATACCTACATGTGAATGACTAATAACTTTTGTTACCTTTTAGTTCTTTTTAAAGATTTATGAAGGGATCTGTTGTAAACCTGGATGAAACTTGTCTAGGACCACTACCTTTAAGTTTTTGAAATCTCCACAATTTATTAATTATTTCATTCATATTGACATGAGACTTTCAACATTTGATTAAACAAGAAAATTGTATTTCAAAAACTCACAGTTTATTTTTTGTCAGGAAAGAAAATTGAGGTATGAGTGGAGAAATTAATCTTCTCTGAGCTAATGACATGCATCCCAAAATGGAGATAAGGGGCTTTTATTGAACTTGGCTAGCTTTATATTGCTTGCAGCTATAACACATTTCTATTCATCAATATGATGTTATTTTCATTTTATATAATCACGTCCTAAAGCCTGGTAAATTACTGACACCATTAAGGAATTGTATTTTATGTAAAAAGGGAACTACTGCCCATTGACTACTGATTGACATGTGCTATTAATCCTGTAGGCAATTAAACACAATTGCGGGCCTCCTTGATTACAGTGGCTTTGTCACAGTGGCATTATGTGGTTAGGGTCTTGCAAAAAGATCTTATATCCTTTGTGTTGAAATGGTGGTCATTTTTGTCTTATAATGACAGAGAAGGATAACATTGATTTTTGTGAAGTAGATCTTCATTTTACCAGTGTTTTCAGCTGCCTGTTATTTTGAATATGGAGTCAGTAAGGCAGAGATGCTACTGAAGTAATGACATCTGTGGTCCATCAGAGTTGACGTGGTGTTTGCTTTCTAGGAATAGCAGATCAGTCCTCTGGTGGGATTTAGTTGTGTGCCTGAATGCTGTTATTCTCTTTGGTTCTTTCCCATTTTCTGAGCCTTGGTAATTATTTGAGCCTCCTAATACCTTTCCTGTAATTTAGTTCATACTTATTTCAGCTAGTGTTAATTTCTGTTGCTTGCTGCAAGAGATGCAATAGTTATTCAATACATGTTATTAAGAAATTTTCTCTTGTTTGTGCTCACTTGTAAATGCTCCTTAAAAGAGCACCTGAACTGAAATTAATAGGTTTTTTCCTAACTGTATTTATTAAGAAGATTCTATCCAACAAATGTTAACTTTTAATAACATTTTCTATTGTATATATCTCTGCAATGAGATCCCTCTTTTGTAAAATGTTCTTTTCTTTACCCCCCTTAGGCTATAAATAAAACTGGGCTTTTCTTGGTCATTTCTATTTTTTTTTTTTTTTTTTGGAGACAGAGTCTCACTCTATGCCCTGGGTAGAGTGCTATGGTGTCCTAGCTCACAACAACCTCAAACTCTTGGGTTCCTGAGATCCTCTCGCCGCAGCCTCCCGAGTAGCTGGTACTACAGGCACTGATCACAATTCCATGCTATTCTTAGTCATCTCTTTAGAACTTCTCTGTGCTAGAGTATCTTTTTCCTAACTGGCTTACTGTATTTGCTGAGTAGAAGCAGCAGAAGGCTACAGAGTGAAGGGTAAGATCAAGGCAGATTGTGGGCAGGCTGGCCTTATGAGAGTGTAGAGATTCAGTCGCCTTAGAAACAAATGAGAACAGTGCTTTGAAAGTCATTCCTTTAACTTCAGGTTTTGTAGTCTAATGAAACAAGGATTAATTCCTTTTTCTTACATTTTAACCAATAACAGAATTAGCGATGGCATTTAACTTTTGGGGCTTTACCATGTTAACCTTTGGGGGCTTTCCCATGTACCTGACATCGTGCCAGGCATTTCCTGAGTGTCATCTCCTGCAGTCTTCATTTAAACCCAGGGGAAAGGCTTTCCTGTGAGGTCTGGTTCCAAATACCACCAGATCTCTGCATGCCCACAGTTGTGTATCCACGGTAACTAACATAATTTTACTTGCTGCCTTTTCAGTGAATCCTTAATGGAGTTAAGTGTCAACTATCTTTTTTTAATGGTACCTCATTTCAAATGAATATGGAAGTTAAGTTACCGTGTAGTCTCATTTCCCAGGACTTCCCTGTGAATTTTTTTCCATCAGGATCTGTGATTCATCCTGAGTGTGGTTTGCAGGTAGTTTTGAATGTCCAGAGTGTACTCTATAGCAGCGATTCTCTATTAAAGGGTCACGCGGCATTAGGAAGGTTGAGAGCCACTGCTCTATAGGGTTGTACATGTAGACACCAAGCTATTGCAATATAACTATTGCAAAATACCTGAATAAATGATATAGGAGCTAGCTCCCTATAACCCCTCTGTCTGGTTATATTGGCCCTTTTAAAGATACCCTAAAAGACAAATCTCTTCTGATTATCAGAGGAATATGCTCATTATTTTGATTCTGGAAAGTATAGAAAAGAGCTTAAAAAAAACCTTCCTCTTTTCCAGTTAACCTAGATGAAAATATTCCTGTGTTAATATTAACATATTTTCTTTCATTTTTCTTATGTGGGTATTTATTAATCAATATTAATTTCCGTGTATATACTTAAATAATATAATTAGGAGAGACTAAATTTGTTTATGAATTTTGGAACATACTAAGCATAAAGTACTGTTTTCAAAAATTTTATTTGAAAATTCTGCATTATATCATGAGCATTATCCAAATATGAAACATTTTTCTTAAAAATACTTTTATTTATTTTAAGTTTTTATAATCTCTAGATTTTATATTATTTCCTGTTATGATTTTATTTGGATTTTTGTTTTTTCTCTTTTGGCATATTTTGGCTTCTGTAACACATGAACTTCCTCATTCTCAGTAGTCTAATGTGATAAGGAATTATTTCTTATTTATAGAAAAAGTCTATTTTGGTGTTCTCAGTCTGCCTCAGCAAGACAGGTTTCTTTCATTATTTCACTCAGCTGTCTTCAACTCATGGCTCCCAAAGATGACCTGAAAAACTGCCCATTCCATGGGTGATTACACGTAGAGACTGTCATGAACCACATCACTTTAGCTAATAGTGTATTGGCTAAAATTCACCACATGATCTCAGTTAACTGCAGGGGATGCTGGCAAATATGGTTTCAATACATGCTTAGGAAGAAGAAATGGGTTTGGTGATCAAGTAACAGTCTCTTCCAACGAAAGGTTTAGAATCCTGAGGAAATTTATCTTTTTGCTGCTATGTTTAAACCACTATTTACTTGACTGTTAACGTTGGGGATAATATTATGTACTTCAAGCAATGATTCAGATAAAAAATATAAAAATAGGACATGTCTCATGGAAAGGAAACACCAATGCTTCCTTCCTTTCTTTCTTCCTTTTTTGGACTGACCTAAACCAGTGTTTTGAGCCATCATAAAAGGAATATAATAACAGCTATTAAAAACATCAGCAACAGATACAAAAATAAAAATTTTCAGTGATTTTGCAATAAACTTGAGTATTAAGCTGTATTTATTGTACAGCTTGCCTGACGACTTGATAATGAATATATTATTACTTGTATACTGTTGGTGATGTTTTCTAGAAAGATGGAGATATAAGAAGTAGTAAGTTGCATAATTTTGAAAGAAAATGAGAATCATGCTTTCTTTACATTGCTACAGGATAAATATTACATAAGGAATTATGCTTTTAAGATGCTACGCTATTCCCCAAGGTGGTTGTTACAGGCATTGGCAATGTTTAACAGATATTCATAAATAGTACTAAGACTCCACTTGAGTTTTCTAAGTTGCCTATAGAAAAGTGAGGAAATGAATTGAGAAGTTTTAAAAGAATTATGTTGCTTGATCTACCTTAGGATGAAAATTGGATGAATAAATAAGCTACTTCAATTATGAATTTTTTTTACTTCCATTCAATGTGGAACAAGCTAAGAAATTTGGAAGTCTGTTATTTTTCTCAAGTTAAATGTGAGCCAAGTATTAAAATTTTTTTGTCTTCAGGCTTTTATTTAAACAAATATACCCATCACTTCAGTATGGGGGAAAGAAACCAGATGGGATGTGGATAACGGGGAAAATAACAGTGCTAAAAGTATTTAATATGCAAAAACTAAACTGTTCCCAGAGTCTTCAGGTGTTAGATATGGCACTGAAAAACAATTTTACATAAGCATATATTTTCATTATAAATAACCCATCTGTCCATTAGCATCATAAACACGAGATAATCTAGGTGCTTTTGAGACACAGTTGCTCAGAATTCCTTGCTGCTCTTCTTGTTTAGGGGATTCAGTTTTAACTCACTGTGGCATATGTGGCCAACTGTGCATGACACAGCTACATTCTGCCTTCCCCACGTTGTTTCCACTTGTGCCTGTTCCCCAGTGTGTGGCTGTGTGTTTGTCCATGTTCTTCCTTCACGGCCTGACTTCTCACATAGTGAAGATGACTCTCCAGTTGTCCTTGAATTCAAATTCTGCATTTGCCACAGGCTAGCTGTGTGACCCTATGCAAGTTACTTAACCTCTAGAATCCTCAGTTTTCCCATCTGTAAAAAGGGCTTAATAATAATACTTCCGAGGGGAGCAGGAGAGTGAAATGAGGTCATATGTGTATAAAGTGTAGCAGAGTTATATGCCTTAAGGTTTTAATAATGGATAGCTAGCATCATTATCGTTGTTACTATCCTATATTTATCATGACCCAGCTTAACTGCCACTTCTTAGGTGATGATTTCTGTGAGGCCCTCTGGTGGTACTTAAGATGATGGGCTCTGCAGAAACTACCCTGGTTGCAAAGCATAGCTTCACCCCTTTGTAGCTGTGTTCTAACTTCTCTGGAGCCCTATTTCCTCATCTGTAAAATATAGCGCATCAGTAGTGTCTACTGTGGGTTTGGTGGGAGACCAAGGTCTTAATACAGTGCCTAGCTTATAGCAGACATCAGTAGATGATATCATGATATTGCTGTGATTTCTATTTTATTAAATGGTATATTCTTTATTTCAGTGTGCACAGAGTGGGGTGAGGCTGAATTTAAATGTGATGTCTGTATCCAGAAGGAGGAAGCACATTCGTTGTGATGTAGTTGTGGGCTGATACTTTTCATATAAAGAAATAAAGTGAAAACACTTAACCTCCACTCTCTTAGCACTTTTCAAGAATATCGTAAATTGTTATGAGCCATAGTCACCGTGTTGTGCAGTAGACCTCTGATCTTTTTCCTCTGAACTGAAATTTCTGTCCCCTGTGACCAACCCCTGCCCCTTGTAACTTAGGTGCATCTTGGTCACCCCTGAGTCCCCTCTGCTTTGCATAGGGCCTAGATAGAGTAAGCACTCAACAAATCTGTGTGGAATAAATGAATAAATATTGGGTGAAAAAAAAAAAAAAGAAAAGAAAAGAAATAAGTACACGGGCGGTTTCTAGATTCATCTGGCATTTAAAACTTTCATAAGGGTCTCTAACCATAAGTGACTATCCCTTTTAGTTTGCTTGGGACAGAGTTAGTCTGTTATTCCAAAACGATTGTAAATTTTAATCCTTTTTACTCTCAAAATTGTCTCCATTGAAACAATAAATGTGGTCACCTTACTCAATGAATAACATTAAGGATGATTATTTGCTAGCAACTGTGTTGAACAGGAAGCCTCTTTTGTGGCAAGGACTGTAATAGCTTTAAATATTATATTCATGCAGCTTTTAAATGAAGAATGAACAGGAGAAGAAAGGGTCTTTCTGACAGTTAGAGGTGAATGCTGGGGACAGAAACAAATAGGCAGGATAGCACTGAGTTATTCCAGGGCCAAGACTATTCTCCTCCATTTTTCTTTGGATGTCCTATTCTTTGAACCATAGTATGGATTCCATAAATGGCCACTGGATGGAAAAGTTGATAACAAGCAGCATGGAGGTTAAGGTTGCCAAGCAGAACTTCTGTGATGTCCATACCCAGTGACTTTTCTCTGATGCTATCAGGTCATACATGTCCTTAAGCTTGGTTTAAGGGAAAAGGAAAAACTAAGGAGGCAGCACCCTATCGGACGTGGGAAATCGTAAAATCATGAAGGGAGGCATTAGCTTGGCGGTGTTGCCTGCTGCCAGTATCCTGGCTGGATTTGGTCCCAGGGTTTTCTTCAGGCTGGTTCTCTCATCAGTCTGGTGCCACAAAACATCCTTGGACATGTGGGGATGGTCAGGACTGATATTGACAGAACAAATCTGCTTAGATAAAAAGCTTCACCTTCTGTCAGGTTCTTTCTGATCTCCAAAAGGTCACGTTAACAGAAGTCCTTGGTCTGTAGTGCCTCTCTGTTTCATTTACATTGATGAGCCCTACTTTCAGGTATAGGACCTTGAATGTGTGCTGATTTCAGTTGAAAGGTGCCCCAAATAAAGTCATTTTGGTGCCATTTTTATCACTGCTTCTTCTACTTCTGGAAAAACTTAATATTCTGTGCTATTAGAAGCTTTCCATCCTTGCTAGAGTGCTTGTGATTGCCAGAAGAAAGGGAATTGTAAGGAAACTAAGGGAAGGGTCAGACCACTTATGGTTTAAGTAATCTTTTTATCTGTGGGCCACTGACTACCTGAAATGACTCAGAGACTGAGGTTGTTTGGTCACAAGGGTGACTGAGAATGGTTGGTTCTTCTAAGACATTCACTACATGAATACAGGAATGATAAAGGCCTATTTCATTGTAGGTACTGGGTGTTCAGGAAAGTCTTACTGGAAAAGGTGAGCAATGCATTGTTTCTGGCACATTCTTAAATCTAATACATTTAATGAACAGTTTGTTCTGAATGGCAACCTTGGCCTAGTTTTCTTTCTCTCTCCATGAAAGTGATCTCTCAAAAAATTGGCAAGACCTTGGCAATTCTAGCTTGGAACAAAGAAGTGATAACTTCAGTTATTTTGCTAGCTGTGTGTAAAGCTAGTTCCTTGTGGAAAGGGTAAGAGAGGGGCGTGTTGCCTGATGGGGCTGTCTTCTCAGATAGATCCTATGATGACCCTTCAATAGGAGGGGTGTCCAACACCACTCCTTGCCTTTTAGGTTAGGAAACTTGTGGGTACCCACCCTGTGGATAGTGTTCATCTGACTAAGGAGATTGGATATTTACCAACCAAATGTGCGAGAATGAGGTGTACAGCTGCATGAGAATGGGCACATTGACAAAATGAAATGGTAAATGTTTATATCTGCCATCCAGGTGTCTTAGAAGATAAATTCATCTTATTTACTATATGTTTTTGTCTCTTTGTAAGCAAAAGAACACATTTTTATGTAATTTTAGGCTTTTATTTACTTATACACTCATCAAATATTTATTGGCTGCACGTTCTAGTGTGGTAGAAAATACAGTGGCTGAGATGTTTCGAAAACTCAGTGTATATGTAATAAATACTGTTAAGTATTTTACTTGCTTTATCTCACTGAATTCTCATTACACCTTTGTGAGATATACCATCATTATCTCTAGTTTAATGAATAATTTCCTACAAGGCCCAAAGAGGCCCAGGCTCAATGGAGCCTCTCGGAGTAATAGAAAATAAATCAAGGGTACATTCCTTCTGAGCCCCGGGCCTCTAGCACCCAGAGGCTCCTTCATGAGGTTGCATACCTTCATTCTCCACTCTAATCCAACCCTCATACCTTCTTCCTTCCAGAAACTCAGTTCAAAACCCCCGAAACTGGGCAGATTGCTGTGGCTGAGCCCTTCCCTTCTGCTTTAGGCCTGGTTTCCATCCTTGAGGCCTGATTGATTTTATTAGTCAAAACTCTTAGGAGCCCTGAGGCCTTCCTGGCCCCTGTCTTGAATACTGAAAGCAGCACCCATTACCTGAATAGGGAGTTGGTCTGTTGTGTTTCACGTTACAAAGGTATTCTCAATATAGAAACATATCTGCTTTCATAATTCAGTGCCTTTTAACTTCACAGTGATTGGAGTTTAAAGGGATCTTTTGTGAACATTGAAGTGCCTAAAGAAGGCAGATTGCTGAAACGCTGAAATTTTCTCCTTGACCAGTAGTATAGAACTATAACTGATGACAGAGAATGATGCTTTCAAGGCTTCTATTTTAACTTCTGTAGCTAAAGGCATGTAATTGCACACTAGGCCATACACATTTTTGTTTAGCTTCCTTTGACTTTAGCAAAGGAGTTTTTTTGATGTGGTATGGGGGTGGTGTTAGAGTCTGTTATTGAGATACTGTTTCAGTTCTGATACAACTAAAAATCTGCTCTAGTGCTCTCTTGTTTTTATAAAATTAAGTCTACTAACTTTTTTTTAAGAGACAGAGTCTCAGTTGCCTTTGGTAGAGTGCTGTGGAGTCATAGCTCACAGCAATCTCAAAATCTTTGGCTTAAGAGATCCTCCTGCCTCAGCCTCTGGAGTAGCTGGGACTATAGGCGCCCACCACAACACCTGGCTAGTTTTTCTATTTTAGTAGAGACGAGGTCTCACTCTTGCTCAGGCTGGTCTGGAACCTGTGAGCTCAGGCAATCCACTAACCTCAGCCTCCCAGAGTGCTAGGATTATAGGCCTGAGCCACTGTGCTGGCCTCTTCAGCTAACTTAAAAAATATTAAATTCTTTTGAACTTTTAATTTAAAATTGTATCAATAATCAGTAAAAATCGTCTATAGCTTTACTATCTTATTCTATTTTCATTTTCTGTTTTCAATAACAAAAATCTTGTATTCTATGGACAGGATGGTACCAGGGTAAGGGATTTTTCTGTACCATTCATTTGATATCTAAGTACTTTATTCAGAACATATTTTGAATATTTGAGCTTGGTGAGGATACAGAGTATAAACAAGCATATTAGCAAGACATTGATAGATGGTGAGAAATACTGTGACAGAAATAAGTAAAAGTTTCTTGATAAAATCATGGAAGACTTAGAGTAGTCAAGGAGGACTTCTCTGTGGAGGTAATTTTAAGTTGACATATGAGGATGAGAAAGAGCCAGTCATGATAAGAACCAGGATAAAGTGTTCCAGGCACAGGTGGAGGAGAGACCAAGATCCTGAACTGGATACAGCTTTACAATTTGAGAAACAAAGGAGATTAGTGAGATTGAAGTTTAAATAAGGGCAATGTGGCAAGGTTTGATGGAATGGGCAAGAGCCCAGATCATGTAAAGCTTTGTGCCACAGGAAGGATTTTAGGTTGTATTCTACGTGAGATGGGGAGCTACCAGGAGGTTTTGATGAAACCGATGTCAGGTATTGTCTCAATAATTGCCTGAAAGTAAAAAAAAACTATCCCTGAACTCAGTGAGTCATTTAAGCAAGAATGTTCTTTTTGGGGGATTGAGATGGGCCTTGCTGGGCTTGGCTGCAACCTGCAGGTTGGGACCAGGTCTGCTCTTGTGCCTCTCATCCTCCTTGGACTCGCGCAGTAAGTGGGGTGCATTCTTCATAAAGAAACATCCAGGGCGCAAGAGAGCAAGTCCAACTGCAAGCATGTTCCAAGCCTCTTCTTGCATCACATCTGCAGACTTCCCATGGGTGAAGCCCCAAGTCGAGAGGCCTGGGCCTCTAGTGGGAGGAACATCAAGGTCTCATGACAGAGGGAGTGGATCCAGTGAGATATGATGAATTAGGGCCAAAGATTTATTTGACCACATTAGTGACCTGATCTTCCTGTCTTTCCTATATTATGAAAAGTTCACCATAGACTAGAGTGACCATCTGTGTTGGATTCCTCAAGAGTGCAGGGATTCCTAAGACATGGACTTTCAATCTAAAACTGAGACAGTCCCAGGCAAACCAGGGTGAGTTGGTTATCCTGTTGTGGACTGTCCTGTGGGGAATGGACTAATGGGGCAGCAGGAGAGGTGGGGAAGAGATAGCTGGTGCTTGTGGTTGTCCAAGTGAGAGAAGTTGGTAGTTTGTATGATGAGGTTGCATGGGACGCAGGGAGGGCTGGACATCTTTGGGATGTACTTTGGAGGTAGAACTGAGGGATCTTGCTGATGTTTGGGATGTGGTAGATGAAGAAAGGCATTGAGGATGTGTGAAACCAATTGAATACGCTGTTTGCTGGAGTGTGATGATCTGAATAACCTATAGAGTAGAAGAACAACTTTTAATAATTGTAAGTGTCTGATAATAAACTATTGCTTACAAATACATTATACAGTATATTATAGACATACAGTGTGGTTTTCTTCAAAATCATGCCTACGAAATTGGTAGAATAAATATGGAGGGTTTTGTATATAGACCCAGACCTATAACAATATAAACAATATAAACATTGTATTAGAAAAATGATTGTTAATAACAAAGGAAATTTTTCTGATAGTCCTCCTTGGCTATCCCAACTCACCATCTACTATGGTGAGCAAGGAAGCCAAGGATATTGGAAAGTGAGTATATTTTCTTTATTTTGGTTTGCCAATGCCTAACCCATCAGGAATTACATTTTATATTAATATTTACATCATGAGTTTCCTAAACAGTATCTTGGGGTGACAGTGTACCAGGTATGGTGGGAAAGTATTTGAATAGGAATCAAAAGGCCTGGATTTGAGCCGTAGCTTTGATAGTCAGTATTATTCTGGTTGTTGAGGGCTGCATTTGATTGTTTATTTTTTATTTTACTTTTTTTCATTTTTTCATTTTTATTATTTTTATTTATTTATTTTTTTAATTTATGAAATCATAGCTGCATACATTGATATGATTATGGGCATCATACACTAGCTTCACAGACCATTTGACACATTTTCATCACAATAGCTAACATAGCCTTCCTGGCATTTTCCCAGTTACCATGCCAAGACATTTACATTCCACATTTACGAAGTTTCACATATACCCTTGTTAGATGCCCCGCAGGTGTAATTTGGTTGAAAATTCTAGTCTGGATAACAGACGGAGAATGGTACTTGTGGCCTCCAGATATATTCTATGTCACACAAAAATACTTTTGTTCATTGAAACACGCAATATGTAATGTTGGAGATCAGATGACGCCAGTCACAGAGCTTCTCTTTAGCATTTCTTCTTCTGGCCAGTGAAGCCATCCATTACATGGAAGACGTCCAAATAGTCAGCTATGAGCAGTCCCATCTTGACGGGCAAGAAGCTGAAGGGAAGACAAGAGTAAACTTTCTTGCTTATCATTCCTAAATGCACTTTTACCAGCTCAGCTGCAAAGCAGTGTCTCCTCCTGTTGTACCTCAGGTCATTCCCTCCAGCATATGTTACCCTGCCTTAGGGCTGCCCACCTCAGGGTGATGGGGCCTGGTCCACTGTGTGGGAGCACAATTGCTCGGGGCCTCGACAGCTGTTCTGGCTTTACTTAAATTATTCAACTGACTTTGCATTTCAGTTTCCAAAGCATCCTGTCCCTACACTTCCAGAGCAGTGGCACTGAGGTCTGTGGAATGGAAGCAGGCTTTGGAGGCAGACAGGCCCAGCTGGAATCTGAGCTCCAGGGCTGACTCGGCCTGCAGGCCTTAGTTCCCTCAAGTGGAAAATGAAATCACTGACTTTCCTTTCCGGGACTGTTGCAATGATGAGACACAAGAGCTCCTTACGTCTCTGACAACACTGAGCTAAGACTGCACAATCTTCTCCACCCCCACCCAAACTCTGCAGCCATGTTTATGCACCATCTTTAACCTGACAGGGCACTCTGGCCCACTGACCTCGAAATTCAACACTACAGAGCAAGCAATGAGCAGGCACAGGAAAGCTGGGACGTGTCCTGCGGAGGGGGAAGGAAGGACCCCATGCTCTCCGTCCCTGACCGGCACCCTAGGATCTCCAGGGGGTTCATGCCCTTCCCACCTTCAGGTCTAAGGTCAAGGGTTACCTTCTTGGTAAGACCCCTCCCTTCTCCTGAACACCATACTTAAAATTAAACCTCAGTTTGCAGCCCTCTACCACTCCTTTCTGCTGCTTTGTATTTCTTCAGAGCACTTTTCACCTGATCTTCTACTCCACTTTTTTGTTGCTCTCTTCCCTGGCACCCTCCACAGGCCAGGGACTGTTGTCTGTCTTCTTCTTTGCTGTCACCCCAGATTCTAGGATGGTGGGCAACACCATGATACACACAGCACTCCCCAAATGTTTGTTGAATGAATGTTTGAAGGAGTGTTTGACGTGATCCCCTTCAGGGAGCCTTTAGCCTTCTCAGGAAATATCTATCCCTCTCTCAAAATGTGGCCCAGAACTAATATGTCATAAAAGTAAATATAACCTCCACAATCACTCAAAGTGGAAAAATTAAGCACTATGCTATGAATACACACTTTGCCCACTAAATAGGAGATTAAAGTTCAAGCTGTGACAAACACTGTCTTTACATCATAAGTGAGGAAACTAAGAAAAAGAGAATGAAAGGTGCGCTCAGAGTCACAGACTCCGTAAATAGTGGGATCATAAATCCAGGCTTCAAATCACTTGTCAAAAACCCTTTGCCCTCTCCCACATGGCTTTTTCCAGCCACACTGACCCCTCTTGTGCCACATGAAGCCTGGGAAAACAAGGGGATGTAAGACTGATTTTTGGTTGATTATATAAAGTAGATACAATTAGTTAACAGGAAAAGAAATTTCTGTATACAGGACAGGCAATGGCTGCTCCTCTGCCCTGTGGTGGACATGTTCCAAAAAATGAAAAATTGTCATTGTCGAGAGGAATGGAATTACAGAGAGCTGTGGGGCAAAGTTAGAAGCAATGAGAGCTAAAACAAGACAGATTTCAACTCAGCAGAGGAGGGGTGCCATCACGGAAGGTGCTTCCTTGCAAAGCAGAAGCCCCTATGAGAGGAAACAGAATTAGATGGCTCCTTCTGGTCTAGAAAATGGATGAGATTGCAGGGATTGGCAGCTGTTCCAGAAGTTCAGCATCACCATGCCTGTCTCTGGGTCAAAGGTTCCGAAATGTATTCGATGCATTTTAACACCAGGGAGGGTGGGCAGTCATACTCTCCTGTGCTTTTATGGGGTGGTTTTCTTTTAAGTTTTTTTCCCTCAAAGTCTTTAACCCTCCCTTAGCTCACACTTATCCTCTCTTTTTACTTTTACCCATAACACACACTTCTGAGGCACTTGGCTTGCTGTTGGGCCTCGACACAGTCTTCATCCATCATGATTGCTTATGATGAACACAAGGAAATCAGACTGCATTTGAGTCTTTCCACATCATTCAGTAAATCCACTTCTTTTTGACAACAATGCAATACTGAAGTGGCAGGAAGGGTCCAGCCCCATTTTCTTGACTCACAAGGGGGCAACTATGCAAACTGGGGGCTATATTCGCAGTGGTCACAATGATGGGATCAATAGGACTTACGAGATTTTCCCTTTTAAAATTCATTAATTTCACAGATATTTTTTAGAGTGGCTCCTCATGGTGAGATTTGGTATAAACAGTTGATCGGCACAGTGGGGGAAATAATAGTAGCTAATGTCGTTACCTTTTTAAAAACATCAGGAAGTATATACACTTTGGCAGGTATAAGTAAAGTTTTTCTTGCAGAATAGCATCGACTATTTTTCTGACCACATATTCTGGTTCCAGAATTGGCAATAGAGAAGGACAGCTAGGGTATAAAACACACACACAAATAAATAAAACTGAAATTAATACAAAAAATTTTTCCAATTAGGAATATATAGGATGTAAGACATTACCACTTCTTTCCCTTGCAGATTTGCTCCCTTATTATCAATGCATAGAATATAACTAGAATTTGAAATGGAAAATGATGATTCCAGTCAAGGCAAGGATGTTAACAATATACATAGAAGTATATGTAAAACCATATTAAACAAATGTGCTAAACATTTGTAAAAGCGAGCTGTTGAAAACATATTACCTGCCATCTCCAGGAGATGCAGGATTGACTGCATGTTTGCATTTCTCACAAAAATTCCCAACTATGACAGCATTTGGAGGTGTAGCCTTTGGGAGGTAATTACATCTTGAGGGAGGGAGGAGCCCTCACAAATGGGATTAGTGCCCTTATGAGAGAGCTTGTTTGCTCTTTGATCTTGGGCTTCCAGCCTCCAGAACTGTGAGAAGTATTAACAATTTGTTGGTTATGACTCCTAGTGTATGGCATTCTGTTTTAGTAGTCCCTTTAATATAACTAAGACAGAGATGCTTCATTGATTTCCAGTCCTCCTGGAATCAAAGAAGAAGGTAGAATGGGATAGGACAGCAGGAAAGGGGCTGGGAAGACCCAGGAGATGGACAGAGACCTGGGGCCCAGAGTCGACCTTGCCCTGATAAACCACTGGCATTCAACTCTGTATCTGACACACAGACACATACAAAGAGAGACAGAATTATGAAACCATTTATAAATCATGCTGAATCCTAGAAAAATAGCTTCTAAATGACATTAAAAAAAAGATAAAACAAAATCAAACAGCCGATCATTTTTGAGAATGTATTTTCTTTGCGATCAAAGGACATACTTACCCAGTAGTACAACCTTCAAACATTCCAGTTTTTATAAAAAATGGGCACACAATCGTGGTTTTGATTCCCTTTTGTTTTTGAACGAATGTTTCTACAAACATAGATTCAGCAAATCCAAGGGCTGCGAATTTACTTGCACAATAATCTGAAAAAGACAAGCACTGAGTGTGTGTATTCCCAAGTTTTTAAATGGCCATCCATTAAAGTTTACTTATAACACAAACAGTGACAGAGAATGTGATACCAAGGTGAGTTCTCCTTTTGTGTAATCTTGGTCTCCTCCCCCTGGAAGGCATGAGCAGGGAGTGGGAAGTGATATGGTCAACTGAAGGTCAGCTGGTAAGGCCAGGGGGACCCCAGGACAAAAAGGGCTGCAGAGATGCTCCTGTAAGTCACCCTGCTAAACTTTATGTGCAAAATCAAGAATTTGCAACCCTGGTGTGAATGTTACGGGGGGCACAAGATGCGTGTCCAGCCCTTGTCTCAAAAAACTGCAACCCCATCGGAGCATGAAGGCCTATGAGAGAAGAAATAAAACAGTAAGTGATGTAGGGATCTAGGCCAGAAGTGGGTCACGGTTCTCAGATCAAGTTTGCTGCCAAGTATTACTCTTCCTCTTCCAGAGGAAAACAAGGCCTTGGTAGCTTTAACCTCCACCTCTTCAATGCCTTGAAAATGCAGGGGAAGGGGAAGCAGAATGTGTCATTTATGTGTTTTGAGGTGTCCTTAATTATAGTTATTTTAAAAACACAACCCCAGTATTGAATTCACTGAGTGAAACAATTTGGAGAAGAAATGGGGTTTGGGAGGATCAGCACTTTTGTTGGCCTCACACTATCAGAAACAGGCATGTTTACTTGTCATGTTGTGATGCATTTACTGCAACTGGCAAGAGCCAGGCTGCCCGTGCCAGACAAGGCCGCCCACCCTGTGCTGCCCAGAGGGTGAGGCAGAGGCTAGAGGCAGGCACGGTAAGGGGAGGACCTAGCACTCCCAGGATCATCAGGGTCCTGTGGCAGGAATGCAGCCCCCAAGACACTGACAAGCAGATGTGGCCCAAAACCCAGGGTATCCGCCCTGTAAGCCAGCACCCCTGGTGCCTCTGAGGCAGGGCGGCCAATCCCCACCTGGTGGGGAAATGAAAGGCTTACTATTACTAAGGTGAGCTGGGGGCAGGAAGTCTTGTGTCTGCAGATAAAAATATTGTGTCCTGGAAAAGACTGATGAGGTAGAGATGCTTGTATGACTTCAGGGGCCGGTGACTTATCACACATGTAAGAGAGAGGCCATGCTAACACCTGATGAATTCTAAGAACAGAAGAAGGGAAGTTCAGGATCCAGGGAGGATAAACTGGTGATATTTTGAGTGACTGATGGTTCTAAAAAACCTATTCACATAACCAATGTACTGAGCTAGGACTAGTTTTGTGAATCTTGGACTATGCCACTTAGCTCAAAAGCTCCAGAAAGCACCCAATCAGCTAACTCCCATCTGCTGAGAATTGCTGCTGGTGCTCTATTGATGAGTCTTTGCAATCTTTGTAAGCCAACATGCAGGACATTTGTTCTAGGGGATGCCCTGGTAGGGAAGGTCAAGGGTTCTGCTGCTCCCACAGTTGGCTTCTGAGGTGGACCTCCTTGGCTGAGGATCTTGGTGGGTCTCTTTGCCCCTCCCCACTGTTACTGTTAAGTCACCTGGCTGTTAGCAAGCAGGTCTTCAAACAGCACAAAAGCAAAGAGGTTAATTTGAGTTTTCTTGCAGTGACAACTTTCTTCAAATTAACTGCAGGAGCGGACCACTTGATGGAAACTTTAGTGCCGGTGAATTTTAGAGGATAATGGTTGTGTTGATTATAGGTGCAAAAAAAAAAAAAAATTCTATCGTTGAGGCCTCGCTCTCTTTCAAACCCAGGGGATTACATAAGACCTAATGATTTCAAACGGCATCATCTAACTTGTATCTGATGGGCATGCTACACAATGAAATTCTCCAGATAGTCTTCTCTTATGACCTATACGTCTTAGTTTTTATTATTAGTGCATCAAATCAATGCTAATTATTAAGAGCTATTATGCAAGTAATTTTGCAACTATAAAGTAAGCAATTTTGCAATTGTAGAGTACTACTTTTCTCTTACCTGCCAGCCCATTTACTCCAATTAATCCAGCTGAACTTGAAATGCAAACCAAATGTCCATGGTCATTTGCAATCATAGCAGGGAGAAAGGCTTTATAAGTCTAAGAAGAGCAAAACAAAATTTTTAACATTTAATACCACATGTATGCTTTTCTTACATGTTTGTAGAATCATTATAATTAGAAAATTTTTTAAGCTCATAAAAATACCTAAAGGTACTGAGTTATAAAAACTTAAACATTACTAAGAAGAATATGTTCCAGCTCGATCCATGTGAACATGAAAGAGGTAAAGTCTCCATCTTTCTTTAAGGCTGCATAATATTCCATGGTGTACATATATCCCTCAAGAATGGAAGAAAAAGTATCCAATGTACTCAGTCCTACTATGAAACTAATTTATGGCTTTCACATGAAAGCTATAACCCAGTTATAAACTAAGAATAGGGGGAAGGGGGAAAGGGAGGAGAGAGAGGGGGGAGGTAGGCGGAGGGAGGATGATTGGAGGGATTACACCTGAGGTGCATCTTACAAGGGTATATGTGAAACTTAGTAAATGTAAAATGTAAATGTCTTAACACAATAACTAAGAAAATTCCAGGAAGGCTACATTAACCAGTGTGATGAAAATGTGTCAAACAGTCTATAAAACCAGTGTATGGTGCCCCATGATTGCATTAATGTACACAGCTATGATTTAATAAAAACAAAAACTTAAAAAAAAACCTTAAACATCTGGAAAGTAACCATTTTAACTGCCAAATAAGTATTTTCCTATGGAAAGTCCAATATCATCAAAAATAATTTATGTAGACTTATATTTTTGTTCATATTTGACTTTTAACAACATTAGTAAGAAAATAATTAAAGTAAAACAAAATTAAAGTAGTATAAGACAATCTTAATTGTAGCAGCCACAATCCAAAACCTGATGTGGTTACTAAAAGATATGATCACTTAGATTTGTATTGCCTTGGCTTAATTTTGAATTCCAAATTTCCCTAAATATTATTCACAGATCAATCTGTTGTTGCTTCAATGAAAAAAAAAATGCTTTGTTTTATATAATAACTTCCTTCCCCTTCCCTCTCTGCTCTTCTTTTCCTATTGTTTTTCTTCTTCTTCTTCTTCTTTTTTTTTTTCCTTTTTTTCTTTTCTTTCTTTTCTTTTCTTTTCTTTTCTTTTTTTTTTTTGAGACAGGGTCTCCCTGGGTAGCCTAGTCTAGAATACTTGGGTTAATTTCGAGTTACAAATTTCCCTGAACATTATTCACAGAGCAGTCTGTTGTTGGCTTTGATTTAAATAAAGCACTTTGTTGTATAAACTCCTTTCTTTCTTCCTTTCCCTCCCTTTCTCTCCTCCCCCACTTTTTTGGAGACAGGGTCTCCCATGTTATCCCAGGCTGGAATGCACTGGCTTTAATTCCGTGCCTCCACCTCCCAGGTAGCTGGAACGCCCCTCCCAATTAATTTTTCTATTTTTTGTCTCACTTTTGCTCAGTTGGTCTCAAACTCTTGTCCTCAAGCAATACTCTCACCTTGGCTTCAAAAGTGCTAGGATTACAGGTGTGAGGCAGCACACTTGGCTGAATAATAGCTGCTTCTTTTTATTCTATTTCATAAAACAGAGTATCTGTTTAAAATAGGGTGGGTCTGAGGACTATAGAACACCTTTACCTATGATTGAGACCAGAGAAAGAAGGTGTCAGAGAGAAATAAGCTTTTGGAGAAAATGTCTTCTGCAACAAAAAAGTAATCCAATCTGAAGACAACCAGGAGGAAGTAAGAAAAGGGATCTCTTACAAAGGGCAAACATCCTTTGCAGGCCTGCGTGACAATGGGTCTCAGAGTGAAACTAACAGAGAGAGGAGGAAAAATGGAAACAAACACAGGAACAGGAAACACTGAGGAATGATAAAAAGCACCCTGGGTCAGGGGGCTGCCACCAGGCCCTGCACTACCTTTGAGAGCCTGGCCAGCAGCTGCTCTCAGATTTTCTGCCACTAAATCACTACCTCTGTGTCTGGCAATGTGCGGGTACTCAAAGAATGTATGTGAACTTGGATGGATGGAGTGAACAGAGCAAGAGGGTTCCTGAAAACACCAGCATTTAAGAAACAGCTAGAAAGGAGAGAGGGAGAAAGAAGAGACCAGGAAGGAGATGGGAGAAAACAGCGTGGTGGGAAGGGAACACACAGCCGTGGAGTGGAGACTTCTGCGGAGACACCATCTTCCTCTTCATCCTAACTACACAGGGATCACAAGCACAAAAAGGGGGGTATGTGGAACGAGGGACAGCATTTGTAGTAGTTTCTACAGGAACACGGTGGCCACTAAGTTCTGAATCTTTCTGTTCTTCTCCTGAATATCATACAAAACACCAAGAATACCACCAGCACCATTACATTTTTGGTTGAAGGAGGGACCAGAAAATCTGCAAGCTCCAAGTTACATTTGAAGGCTGTTCAAGAAGAATTGGGTGAGAAAGTGTAGGGAGAATGGAGGAGGAGCCCAGAAGTCTCCAGCAAATACTCCCAGAAGGAAAGAGCCTTGGCGATGGAATAAAGAGTGTTAGCAGAGCTGGAACCCAATGGAGAGGCTGCAAGATGGTGCATGCATGGCAGTAGAGGCCTGAGACAGCTGGTCTCAGCATAGGCCCGGAAAATGCATCTTTTGGAATGGGATGCATCACTTTAGAAGTCAGGGCTGTGCCCTGGAGGCTTGTGGTCAGCAGGCTGCTGGTTGAACCTCCCTTTCCTCCAGTTGGTACTGAGTAAGGAGACCATTGGTCTTGGTTTGCCCAGAGCAGACCTTATTAACACTTGTTTATGATAACACCCCTTTCACTTTCAAAAGTGTCCCAACCTAAGCAAATTATAGTCACCCCAACCACATTTAAGTGCGGACATTTGCTACATAGCCTGGAGCTAGCTAGGCTGCCTCTTACCTCACTGTGCTGTTTTAAGGAATAAATGTGAACTGCCTGGAAAAATCCCCAACACTTGACGACAATTAATAAACAGAGAACAACCAGGAAGACAGTTCGGCCTTTGTAGGATTCCCTGGGCAGAGGTTCTGAGGGCTGTAGGTTAATTGGGATCAGGAACGTACAACTGGCTAGACCAGGACAAATCCAGAACTGAGAAGTCAGCACTTTATTTATTTTAAAATAAATTTGCAGAAGAGCAGGAGGAAAGTCCTTCTAAATGCCAGAGTAATGTTATATTTATTATGAGAAGAAACAGTAATTACCCATAAATGTGCTTTGAAATTTACATCAAATGACTTTTCCATAAGCTCATCTGGGCAATCCAGGAACTTTTTTCCTGTTACGATTCCAGCATTGTTGATTAGGATGGAGACATCACCAACTTCCTTTTTAACCTGAATTGAATAATAAGAGCAACATCACCCAGGTAAGAATTCTTTATATGAACTGGGTTTTATTATCCTATAGTTTTATATTTTTTTATCCTTGTTAACTCAGACTGAGTTTATGTACTCTAAAAATAAGACTGTTTTTATCTCCTTGGTTGAGTCTACAGGGCACCAATGAGCCAATTCTGATACTTTTTTTCTCCTTTCTTCCTCTCTGGTTAAGACGGTTCTAATGTTGACAGGTCACTTTCCTTCTATTATTAGAGATGTTCCTACATTCAATGATTAGTGATTTTGTTGTGTGCTCGTTTTCATTAATGAAATGGGACATAACAATAGCTCTATTACAGCCAAATGTCATATAGATCTAGACTCAGAAGATGTGGAGATGAAGGTGGAGTTGGGAACAAACAGAAGAAAAAAGAAATACAGTCATGCATTGCTTAATGAAGGGGATCCATTTTAAGCAATATGTTTTTAGATGATCTCACCATCATGTGAACATCAAAGTGCACTTATAGAAACCAAGATGGCACAGCCTACTGCGCCCTCAGGCTACAAGGTGTAGCTTATAGAAACCTGTATGGCATGTTACTCTACTAAATATTGTAGGCAACTGTAACACATTGGTAAATATTTGTGAATCTAAATGTATCTAAACATAGAAAAAGTACAGTAAAGACAGTGTAATAATCTTATGGGACCACTATAATATACTGTAGTCTGTTGTTGAATGGAAATGTTATTACGTGGTACATGACTGTATGTATTTTAAACACACAAGGCTGATTGGAATCTGCCTTTCCTATTTTCATTAACTGGTTATTTTTTTTTTTTTTCTCTCTCCAAGGATATATTTTCTGAACTTCGGGTTCAGCTATGGTCTGGGGACCAAAGCTTTCCAAGTTATGAGGACTCAGCAGACATAAAATGCTACCATACCACATCAAAAGGTTTTTCCTTTACTACTCGTCTGAGGGATACTTACTAAAAATTCTCCGGTACTTTCCTGCTAAAATAAAAAGGTGGAAATGGTTGGTTTATAAGGATGAGGAGTTATTTGCTTCCCATGAATTTAGAAGAGCACATAAATAATTCCCTCAAAGACCCCAAAGAGTCAGAAGCTAAGAAATGTGCTAGCACTATGACATTTGACCATTTCTGAAGCCAAGTATCTGGGTAAAGAACTAAATCTCAGATTCAGGGAGAAGGGAAGCAATTATTTACAATGCTTCCTATGAGTTCGCTCCATAGCTTATGTTCTTCAGTGTTTAAATATGAATCAGTTATGGCTTAAGACTGGCCAGAGAAGCTGTGTGCAGTATAAGTCACCATGCCTGTGATTGGTGCTTAATGTATATATTAAGCTGAATGTGTGAGGTCTGCTGCAGCAGGCCTGGGTTTGGAAAGGTGCTCCCAGGGTAAGACTGGTGATCTTGTCTGCTTTGGATCTCCAGACTTTACCAAGCAGCCTATGATTGAAAGTAAAAAAGTCACCAGCCAGTGATCTACAACCTTAGCAAGGGGATCCTGGTTGAGTCTAGAAGCTATGTAAGAACTTTACAGTCTAGTTGGGCTGCTTATGGCAGACTTGGCTGACTCCGCCCTTCTCACTAAATTGGGCAACCGTGGGGACCACAGACAAAGTGGTCAGGAGAGTGATGTGAGAAGTATGCAGGCTGATGTGGAGGCACAGAAATACTTATGGGGACAGGTGAGTGCCTCTGTGAACTAAGGAAATCCTCACAGTCGGCACACTGGAGCTTAGTTTCGCGAAAGCTTTCTTACTATCTGCATGTGCACAATCGCCAAAGAAGCAAATGAGGCTAAGAGTCTGTAGGATCAATGAAAGATTCTGATTTTCTTCTGACCACTGATGAGAAACACACATTCCAATGTAATGTAAGGTGTTGTGGACACAGCCTAGATTGAAAATCAGCCTAAATATGGGTTCAAATCCTGGCTATGACCCTGGTTGGGTTATTAAATCTCTCTATAGCTCAGTGTCTTTATCCTCAAAGAAGGCTGCCTTCATCTACCCTGTAAAAGGGTCCAGTTCATCAACACACTCATGTGTGGGCTGTGTTTCTAAGCCTCATTTTCCTTATCTGTAAAATTGTACCAGTAATGGGTTTTACTTTGTAGGGCTTTAATACATACAGGGTACTCAACACTGTGTCTGGCATATTGTAAGAACACAAACATCGTAATCTCCACTCTACTACAATATTTTTTAAATTAAAGGGACATTAGTGATAGGCTAATAGGCTCTGAGAAAGGCAAATGAACAAAGAAACTGACTTATGTCAAGGCACAAAAGTAAGCAGCCAAGAGTTACCTGATCAGCCACCCTGTACACGTCTTCTCTCCGACTGCAGTCACAGGTGTAGGCGTGCACTCGTGTGGCTCCAGTTTCCTGAACCATCCTGCTCGTCTCCTCATTCCCCTCCGTGTTGATATCCCAGAGAACAAGCACAGATCCCAGGCGGGCAAAGTGCAGGGCTAAGAGCCTTCCGAGGCCACTGCCGGCCCCTGTGATCAGGACTATTTCACCAGCAACCTTCTTCCGTGGCTTTGGGAGTAAGCCAAAAATCATTGCCTCCACATAAGTAAACAGCAATTTTCCTAAGAAAATGAGGAATTTCTTTGCTGACTGCCGCTTGGAAGACATGTTCTGGCTGCCACCTATATAGAAAGACAGACTGATATAAAGACAGAGTAGTCTATTTCCTCTGAGTTTTCTTAGTCTACGGAGCTCTTCCATTCTGAAATAGCGGCAGCACCTGAGACAAGTGACTTAAACTTCTCTCCTGGTAGCAGGCTCTGAACTCAGACAGGAATTGGACTCCACAAGGAATGTATCTTTGCCCAGCTTTCTTACCTGGCACCAAGCCTAGCACATACCTGCATGCCTGGGGTGTGTTGTACACAACAGAAATGTTTGTCCATCAGGAACTGTAACCACCTTACCCAAATTCAACCCCAAAGATAAGTTCACTGTTTCCTCACAGCCTTTCTTCACTGTTGGCCGATTCCACCTTCAAAGTCTTGACCATATCATGTTTATAATCTGACTGACTGACCCACCTCTGGGTACATTCTCTTTTTAGGTTTTCTCATTTGCACCATTTTCTTTAATTTTGCCTTACTAATTAAAATCTGAGATTGGAGAAGTAAATATAAAATCTTGTCTGTCTAAAGTATTTGAAGTAATTAGATATTCTTTTTTTTTTTATTGTTGGGGATTCATTGAGGGTAATTAGATATTCTAACCTTGCCCGTGGGATTTGAGATCAGCACCAGAAATTCTGCTCTAAGGACCTCCTCATCACTTATTACCCTGACCTGTGACTGAAGGTGTTGCTGATAGCACAAGAACGAATGATCTCTGGCTATTCCAATGTAATGTGGTTATAGTAAGTACATTTACAAACAAAAGTGAATGTATGGTTCCCTATTACTTAAAGAGTCTCCCCAGAAAGTTACAGAGTGTGTTAAATTGCATGCAGCCAAACGCTTCTTTGGTGTCGCCAAGCCGCTGCCTACCCAGTCCGAGAAGGTGAGCTTTCTCCCAGCAAGGTGAAAAGATGCTGCAGCAAATCTAGCCAGGTTTGGGCTCCGGTCAGAATGTGTTGCGAGGGGTCACTGGGTAGACAGACTGTCGGGTGGGGACGGTGGGTGGACTGAACAGCAGAGAGGAGGGCGCCTGGGCAGAATGGACTGAAGGGGGCTCCCAGAGGCATCCCGCCCTCTTCCCCAGGTGGGGAGAAAGTCTGGAAGCTCACCCCTCCGGGGCTTGGTGTTTGCTGCCCCCAGGGGAGCCTGCGCCTCGGGGACACGGTAGCCGTGCGCTCCTGGGAAGCGCGGTGCTCTCGGGCTGGTACCAGGTCAGCTCGGAGCTCGTTGGCGCTCACCCTTAGCGCGCGTCCCGCGTTAACCCGCCGGCGGGCAGCCTCGCCTGTTCCCGCCCCGCGCGCGGAGCCGCAGGGCATGGCCTCCTCCCAGAGCCAGCCCCGGGGGCCGTCGTCCTCCGCAACTCACCCAGAAATGTGCCCTGGCTGCCGGCCGAGAAGCTGATCTTGTCCGCCTCAGGCACCCGCGTCCCTGGCTCGCAGCTACGCCGAGTTCAGGTGCTTATTCCGGCCGCAGGCAGGGGACCAAGTCCAACCGCGGGGCGGCCACCAGCTCCCGGCTGCCGGAGGTGGGGCCGCCGCTCGCCCCCGCGCCGCGTGGGCAGGGACTCTTTCTTGCTCTCTGGGGCAGGTGGATTTAAGGAGCTGGGGATTCGATCTTGGCGACTGGACGCGCTCGCCGGGATTTCTCGTGGTTTAAAATTTCCAATGCTAGGCTGCACCCTGGACTGTTAAATCTGAATGTCGGGGTTGGGAGGGGCCCGGCAGCAGCATGAGAGAAGCTCCCTAGGTGTTCGCAAAACAGAGCCGGGAGGCTGGGCTCCTCCGTGTCCGAGAGCCAGGGCGGCGGGCTCGGGGGGCCGGCGGGGAGGGCGCAGGACGCGTCCTGGAGCCCGCAGGGCACACGCGAGCAGCGCTGCCTGCAGCAGCGTCGCCTTCCTCTCCTCCGGGTCCCAAATCCCAGCCTCTGTGGCCAGGAGGAGGTAAGGAGTGTGGGCGTGGGCTGGGGAGCCACCGCGCCGAGGGGTGCGGCGCTGGCGGGCGGCCCAGGGGAGGAGGCGAGGGGGAGAAATTCCAGTAAGATGAAGTGAGAAATAGAGTAAAAGTCAGCAGGGCGTTCTCACCCAACCGGTATTTGTCGAACATTATCTCTGTGTGCGAACATCGAGACGATACGGCAATGTTATGCTTGTGAAGAAAATATAAACATTCGTTAATAAAATCAGCGAAAGATCTAATATAGGCGCGTGCCTGCTGAGATGCTTGTAATGGGGGGTGGAGTTTGATGCGTAGAATGAGGAGCTGAAATGACTCTAAATTGTGAGATGTCCGGACACAATTGGGATCGGAAGTTATCCCGGAGCTGGACAGCTCTAGCCAGGCAACACCCGGGACAGGTGGGAGGGAACCGGAAGGGGCATATTTGCTCTTTATTTGGAGAAGAAGCAGGCAGGTCACAGGAGTCTGGAAACGCGGCGGGCGCAGAGGAGAGCTCTATCTTTTCAGGGCTGCAGAGGTTTCCTGTGCTCTGAGGGCTGTGCAGAGAGCAGTGGGCAGCTGTGGGCATGTGGGTGGGGCAGGCGCGCGCCGCCTTCAGGTCAGCCTGATCTCCCAGGGTCCTTCTGTGTCGCGCGGGCTCTAAGGAGCTGCCCAGCTTGTGAGGGGAGGGCAGAGATATCCGTGAAGGGCACCGTGGCTATGGTAGACATGACCCCAGCTGCTTCCCAGGTCAGAAGAGAGGCACCTGACCAGTCTGCAGAAGCAGAGATACCTGGGCCGGATGAGCCTTTCAGAACCCGCCAAAATGTGGAGGGGAGCAGCCCCTGGAAGTGAGAGCGGAGCGAGGGGTTGGGAGATGGGCCTCAGGTCCAGCAGCCTGCCAGCAAGAGTTCAGGTGGGTGGGCACTGCCAAACTCCTTCCATCATTCTCATGGCTTCTCCAAGCAGAATCCTGAGCTGTCAGTCTTCTTTCTGGTCAGAAGTCCTGGATGATTCTCAAGAAAGAAATCTTATCAATAACAAAACGTAGGAGCACATCTTGGAGCCCAGTCTGGTGATGCACTGGAAGGAGGCGGAGGCCCTGACTCAGCGGATGGGAGGGAACTCAGGAGGATGGAACACACCCCTGATCACTAAGATAGAATCTCTAAAGGCTCCTTTTTGGCAAAGGATAAGAACCCACAGTCTGTGACAGAAGGTGTGCAGTGGGCTGGTAAACATGTGAAAACGTGCTCTAACTTTATTATTGATTTCTTTGACCTTTGGGCCAAAGAGATGAATATTAAAACTTTTCTGCCACATTGACACATTTCTTTAAAAAAGAGAATATCTTCATTTGGGGGTAGTATCAGGAGCTACAAAATGTATGTCCTCTGACCCAATTCCAACTTTATCTTAACCAAATAAGCAGGTTATTGTCTGTGGCCTTCAGGAGAGAAACTGGGTCACTGGGAATTGGGGGTGGGAAGGAGACTTTTCACTCCACTGAATCATGTGAATGTTACTTTTTTGGGAAACAAATACATTAATTAAAAACCCCAAATGAATCATTAATTTCTAAGCAGTATGTGCAGATGGAATGCTCTATGGCCATTTTTATAAAATTATGTTTTTCAGGGATATGGACAACGCTTTTGACATAATGTGAGTTTTGAAAATATGAGACTGAATATCTGCTATGATTCTAATTTTCTATGAAAATTTTATTTACATGCATTAAAAACACTGCAAGTGAATTCACCACCATCTTAGCATTTTTTTAAATTTTCATGTAGTGGTAGTGGAATTTTGGTTGATTTTAATTTTTTTCTTTGTGCTTGTTTTGTATCTTCCAAATTTTCCATGATGTGCATATTTTTATTTTATAATAAAATATTTCTGAAGGCAAATAGACACAGATGCTTCCATTCCAGATAGCTGGCTGGGCCTACTTTGTTCCAAAATTTTATTGAAATGAAATAGAAGATATAAAAATGCAAATAAAAGCCTAGTTGTGCTAGAAAAAAGATAGGGGCTACCAGTGAGAGCTGACTGGAGGTTAGTAAGCTGATGGGTCTTGTTTCCAGAAACCAGAACAATAGAAACCTTAAGCTGAAACGCACCCGGGGAAGGTGCTACAGGAATGAGTCACTCTTCCCGCCAGAAACCCTGCCCAACCCAATTCAGTAAACAAATACAAAGACGGGAACTGGGACATGGGATACCCCGATGGAATGAGAGTGTAATGACAAAAAATATAACTATTCAAGTATTGGAATTTTTTTTTTTTTTGTAATTCAAGTCTGGGCAAGAGGAAACAAAAAAGACCCAAAGACATAACTTATTCATTTGACAGCATAAAAAATATAAAAAACACTGCAAGTGAATTTACCAGCATCTTAACTTTTTTCTATTATCATGTTGTGGTAGTGGAATTTTTGTTGATTTTAATTTTTTTCCTTTGTGCTTGTTTTATATCTTCCAAATTTTCCATTATGTGCATATTTGTTGTTGTATAATAAAATATTTTAAGAAAATATAAGCAAAGTAAAATGATGAGCAGCAGGCTAGGAGAAGATACTTTAGCATTAAGAAGCAACCATTGGTAATTAGCCACAATGTATAGCATTTCTATAGACCAATTTGAATAAGACTGTGGGACTAATGGGCAAAGAAATGCAGAGGCGATTCAGACAAATCAGTACAAATAACTGAAAACATGTGAAAAGATGCTAAAATTTTCTGGCTTTCATGGAAAAGCAAATTGAGAAGGAATATCCTTTTTCTCATCCATCGGTATACACATGTTAAAAAAAGTTAGATAAGAGTCTCGGACTTTTGAGGGTTTGGAGGTCAGCCATTCTCACACAATGAAGGGATATAGCACAAAGTTGGACAGCAGTAGCTGTCTTGCCTTTTGACTATTATTTCAGGCCTAGGAATCCATCACGTAGGAATATTGACACCGGTGCAGAAAGAATTTTCATTAACTTGTTTGTAATAGTAAACAATTAGAATCTATGTCAATGCACATTCTATTCCAAGTATCATGATGTATAATCTTAGAATTCTGTGATGCTGAAAAAAAGGAATGAAGTTAGAGAAGTGCTTCCTGTCAGGGAGAGATTTCCTGGGTATGGTAAATGAGAAAAAAAGCATATTATTATCCTCCTATTGATGTTAAATTTATGATTACTGTGCACAGTGCGAGTGTGTGACACAGATGGAAATGCACAGGAGATCTGGAAGGTTGTGAGCCAACCTGCTCACAGCGGTTACCTCTGGAAGGAACAGAATTGAGTGAGGGAAACTCTTCTGATATATGTTGTATATTATTTGACCTTTACACGTGGCCTGCATTCTTTTTTGATGTTAAAAACAAATGAACGAAAGGATTAGTATATACCTACTTTCTATCTTAAAAAGATTCATTTTAAGAACTTACTGTTTTGGCAGGGCATGGTGGGCTCAAGCCTATAATCCTAGCACTCCGAGGGGCTGAGGTAGGAGGATTGCTTGATCTCAGGAGTTTGAGACCAGCCTAAGCCAGAGCAAGACCCCATCTCTGTTAAAAACAGAACAATTAGTTAGACATTGTGGCAGGCACATGTAGTCCCAGCTACTCAGGAGGCTGAGGCAGGAGGCTCACTTGAGCCCAGGAGTTTGAGGTTGCCATGAGCTATGATGCCACAGCACCCTTGCCTAGGCAACAGAGTAAGACTCTGTCTCAAAAAAAAAAAAAAAAAATCTCTTTGTGGATTACTTTGTGAAATGGTGGAATAAGTCCACTTACCGAATGATACATACAAAATATATTAGTTTTACCAAAATGTATTATTTTGGCAAAAGGAAATCATGAACTCCTCAGAGAAGAATGTGATTGATGTAAAGACAGATTTGTTCCCTCCATGACAATAGGAAAGCAGTGTTAGCAGGAAGAGAAATAGGAAACAAATACGTGAAAGAATAGGACAAATAGCACATGTGAATAATTAATCCAAGAGGTGAAGAAGACGGGCTGCATGTTTCCTTTCACCTGGCTGGGGAAAGTAACCGGAAAGGTGAGACGCAAGCAAAATGGCGACAGGGCTGGGCATGGGGTTGGAACAGCTGGTGTGCTGCGTTTCTCTCGGGCACCAAGCCTAGCACTCCTCATTCCACTTCTCACACAAAAGGATGTGTTGTTATATGTTTGTTTTGCAGTTGTTTTTTTTTGTGTGTGCAGTTTTTGGCCAGGGCTGGGTTTGAACCCTCTACCTCCAGCACATGGGGCTGGAGCCTTACTCTGTTGAGCCACAGACACCACCCCTATATGTTTGTTCTTGCTCTTCTGTTTATCTCTAAATCCTTCTCACTTCTAACAAAAAATTTTTTTTTCTGAATAATAATGTGAGGTGACATGGTAATGAATTTATGTAGATTTCACCTAGATTGTTGTGCCAAAGGTGCTTAAATTTTGTTGGAAGACTATTCAAATACAGCCAGTATCTCATGGGCCGAGATAAGTTCTTTCTTCTTTTCATTTTACCGTTTTCTTCTGGGATTTGTTTTTGTTTTTGGTTCTATCCTTGATCACTGGAAATACTATTCTTGAAGGGCATTTGCTGCCTACATTCGCTGTAGAAAAACCTGTTGGTGGATATGTGATGAGGGTGAGGAGCAAGACAGATTCTCTTTCTTCTTTCTCTCTCAGTATTATTGATGTATAATTTGCATGCTATAAAATCATCCATTTTTCGAGCCCACCCAGGGACTCTAAAAATAAAAAAATAATTAAAAAAAATAAAATTCAACCATTTTAAATGTGTGGTCCGGGTTGCAGTGATTCACACAGTTGTGAATTACTTCCAGCTTCAGAACATTTCCATCACACCACTAAGTTCTGTTGGGAGCATTTTAAATCAAATATCTGACTTAGATTTATTGGGGGAGTAGAGTTAACACAGGTGGTACACATTCTGACCCAAACGCATGGGATAGCAAACTTCTGGTTGGGTATTCTCCAAGGATCCCCCCTCCTGCTGCCTTTTTATTTTTTCATTTATGTCTATAAATGGCAAGTAAGTTTCTCTGCTGTCTCTCTAGGACTTTCCCTCTTGTCCCCATCCCTGTTATGTTCCAAGTCCACTCTCTGATGGTGCAACCTTTCTGGGGTTCTAGATTCATGTGGACATTTTTTAGTTCATCCACTCAGCTGTCAGAAGTTCATGTTTGCGTCAGTTTTCCCCATCAGAGAAGCACCTAGGGTAGCCAACACACACCCTCCCCACCTCCTGACAAACACCAGTGGGAGGTAGGCTTACCTCTCAGGAGTTTTGCTTTCTTATTTTCTAGGATTATATTAAGAGTTAAAAAAAAATATGCATTATTTTTAGATCCATACTGGAAGACTGTTTTTGAGCATCTAGCCATCCATTTCCAGCTAGAAATGGAAGACACCGTATTCATCCTTGTAAACATTTTTTTGGGGGGAGTTTTTAAATATTATTTAGAATATCCCAGGATCCTCCAAGCCAGGTGTACATGAAAGCTTTATAGGAGGTATGCAGCTTGGGGAAATTTTTAGGGGGTGGATTTGCAGGTCTCCACACTTCCCGCCTACTCTTCCCTAAAACTGATCCGCCTGAGAGCAGCCTGTGGTCTGCTGGTTCTCCTTTCACACCTGTCCTGGAACCAACCTTGTCCTGTTGGATAGCACCCGGGACGAAAGTCCTTCTCACCCTCTCTGAATCCTACTCTGCTTTTGCTCTGGCTGCAAAAATTTTCTGGGCAACAATTGGCTAATTAAAAACTAGATGGCTGTGGAGGATGAGCTCCACAGGGCAAAGCAAAACTAGCCTCAGAGCAAAAGGCTAAAGAGGGCAGGGCCTTTTTCACCAGGCGGGAGACTCGGCCGAGTCAGTGACAGCCTTCTCTCTCTCTCTTAGAGCCAGAATTTAGAAGTGAGATGATTGTCACCGGAATGCATATTCTAATAACACTTTCATTTTCAAGTCAAGGTCAGACTTTTTCTAGCAGTAAGTGTAAATTTGTTTTGGCCCATTGGTTTGGCGGTGAAAACCAAGTGGCTTTGCTCTTTGCACAGCAGATAGTGATTTTGATCTCATCAAGTGACTTAGATGAATGTTAATGATACAAATATAATTAAAAGCATATGCAGTACACAGTGCCCTGGAAATTGCATCTTTAAAATGTTTCACATTGATGATTTAAAGATTTACAGGTGCCAGATTAAAAACATGTGAAAGATACATAATTTCATTCATGAAGTTGTTTTAGGCGTTTTTAAAATACGTTTGAAGACCATTGACATCCACAGTGCCACTTTTTCTCTTTTTATGTTTTTTGCATTGTCTTTTTCATTGCTCGTATAATTACTATTTTGGTATTTCATCATTTGGATAATTTTAATAATAGACTTGGAATTTTTAGTTCTAACTTTGTAAGACTTTTAAAATCTGTTTCATCTGTCTGGAAACTATGACAAACGTAAACCGAGGGACTGTCTAGTTGTCAAATATAGTAGAGTTATAGTTGGGAATTAGTTTGGGGTTGAAAAATCTCTCAGTAATTTTAGTAAAACTCATTTAAATGACATGTATAAAGTGCTCATTTTGGCATTATTTGTAATGGTCGCAAACTAGACCACATATCCAGCTAATTTGTGCTGTATTTCTACAATGGAATATTCTAGAGCAATGGAAGGGAGTGAATGGTACACACAGTTTGTGGATGACTCTCACAAACACGATGTTAAGCATAAGAATGGGTTTGGCTCCTGTGCTCAGTGCTTAGGATGCTGGCCGCAAACACTGGGGCTGGCAGTTTCAAACCCAGCCTAGGCCTACTAAACAGCAATGACAACTACAACAAAAAAATAGCTGGCATTGTGGTGGGTGCCAGTAGTCCCAGCAACTTGGGAGGCTGAGGCAAGAGAATCGCTTAAGCCCAAGAGTTTGAGGTTGCTGTAAGCTGTGACACCATGGCACTCTACCAAGGGCGACACAGTGAGACTCTGTCTCAAAAAAAAAAAAAAAAAGCAAAAGAACAACTCTAAGTGCATACTATGTAATCACACTTATATAAAATGCAAAAATAGCAGTAAAAGGGGTCCTTGGGTTATGGACAAGATATGTTCTGAGAACATCTTTAGGCAGGGTTTGTATAACTCAGATCACTGATGAACAGTGCATATGTGGCAATAATACTAGCAACATAGTATAATGGCTCATGTGTGGTAATATGATACAGTGTAATACTATCATAGCAATAATATTAATAATACCCTTGTAGTGTTAATAATAAGTTACTGAAACTAATGTGCTCTTTTCTTCAATTCAGACAAAGAGAACATAAAAACAACTCCATACAAAAAGTTCAAATAAGAGATGGGAGAAATTTTAAAACAGAACATTATGGATAATATTGCATTGATGTCCACTGCTTGCTGGAAGGGTTTTTTTTTTTTAATTGTTAAATCATAGCTGTGTACATTAGTGCAATTGCCTGTACCCATTCTAGGATGCACCTTAGATGTGGCCCCACCCATTACCCTCCCTCTACCAAAACCTCCCCCCTCCCTTGCCCTTCCTTGGCCCTTTTCACATAGTCTTGTGCTATAGTTGGGTTATAGCCTTCATGTGAAAGCTATAATTTAGCTTCATAGTAAGGCTGAGTACATTGGGTACTTTTTCTTCCATTCCTGATACTTTGCTAAGAAGAATATGTGCCAGCTCCATCCATGT
>CAUYPK010074181.1:0-10663 GCA_963574355.1 Loris lydekkerianus
TATGGCTTCCATTCCCTTGGGGCATTCTTCTTCTTATTCTTCTGGGATACCTATAACTTATATGTTTGAATGTTTTGTAAAGTCCCATTATTCTGTCAGTGAACCTTCTTCTTTCTCTTTCTTCTTTTCTGCCTCTTTAACTGAGTTATCTCAAAAACTCTGTTCTCTACCTCAAAAATTCTTTCTTCTGCATAGTCTAACCTGTTGCTGATACTTTTTAATGCATCTTTAAGCTTTCTAATTGACTGTTTCAGTTCCTTCAGCTCTGCTCTATCCTTTCTATATTCTTCATATCATTCACCTCTTATATGATTCTGTTTTTGGATTTCCTTTTGGTTATTTTTATCAGCATTTTTCTTCATTGTTTCTATCATTTACTTCATTGTTTTTATTATGTGTATTCTAAATTCCCTTTCTGTCATCTGTAACATTTCCTTATAGGTGTAATCTTCTGCAGTAGCTATCTCATGGTCCCTTGGAGAGTTTTCTCTGGATTGGTTCTTCATGTTGCCTGGAGTTTTCTGCTGATTTTTTCTCATGAGTAATTTCTTTTATCTGTTTCTTTACCCTAACTTTTCTTTTAATTCCTCTTGCTCTTTAAGTTGCTCTGCCTGTGGACGAGGGCTTCAGTGAGTCCTTTTGGTACAGGACCAGAAATATGAGAAGATTGAAGAGCAAGAAGGAATAAAACAAAAACAAAAAAAATGAAAGAAAGAGAGAAATAAAAGAAAAAAGAGAAAGAGGAGAGGGTTGTTAAAAGAAAATATTGACAAGAAGACAAAAGGCACAAAAAGTGGAGACAGAGCAATATAGGTGTACAGTAGAGCACTTTGAGACAACCTTATTAAAAAACAAACAAACAAACAAACAAAACCTCTGGGTATGCCAGACTGAGTTGTTCCCTTGAGGTCTTTAGCTTTTTGCTAGCCTGTTCAGACACAATGCCCACCTTCACCAAGTAGAGAGGAAGGACAAAAATGCTGTAAATAAAACCAAAACAAGCAAACAGAAACATTTATGAAATAAAATTGTGGGGGGGAAACCAAATAATAAGGGTACAAACACTAGGAAAAATGAAGTTCTAATTATTGATAAAGGCAACAATGGGAAATTGTATTTAAACTAGAAAAATGGAGAAAGAAAAGAAAAATCTATAGGTAAATGGTGGAAATTGAAAAACAAAACAAGAACAGCACAAACACACACACACACACACAAAAAAAAAAAAAAAGAAAGAAAGAAAGAAAAAGAAAAGCAGTATATATACCTTGCTGAATATTGTCTGGGCAACAGGTGATCTTCTGGAATATGAGATGTTAATCACAATGCTGATATGACTGGAGGCCTCTGCTGATTTCTCAAACTCTTCATGGTGGAAATACTAAATCTCTCCTCATCCCTCTTAAAAGGTACATTAAACTACTAAACTTGGCTAAACAGAAGCTTTCTTAGGAAAATGCTTGTCCCTGGGATCACTGCTGAAGTGGCTAACCACTTACCTTGTGTGCCAAAACCAGTCTAACTCTGCCCCTGAGGACTAAGGCTATAAGGTGGCTCAGTCCCTGCCTTTAGGCTGCTCAGTCACTAGATTACTAGGTCCTGCCTGATCCTTGCTCTGTAACCCTGACGGCCGAGGTTTCCAGGGCAGTTTTCTCACAATGGCTTTACATGGTCCACAGCCTAATACTATTAGTTCCATTCAGGTCAGTGACTCAGTCTCTGACCCTAGAAAATGCCCAAAGTTCTCTGCACTCTACCCAAGCTCTCCCAAGGCAGTTAAACTGACTACCACATCCCAAAACACCAAAACATCTCACAGGTATGACCTTTCCAATTTGCAATCTCACTGATGCTGTACTTACAGTTGTTGGTGGGATTAGGCCAAATGAACACATGCAACCACTTGCCAGTTTTCCAGCAATTTTGTCCTCCTCTTGAGTTCTAGAAGTTTCTTATTGACTCCCTGTGTCCTCAAAGGAATGATTATAGGCAGATACCACTGGCCAGAGATGCCCGAAGTCTGTGTCCTCAGACTCATCATGCCCTGTTGCATGGCAGCTGATAAAAGTTTACACAGGATTTATAGGCAAGGGAAGAATTTAATGTTTCTGGTTTCATGAGATGGTACACATTATCTTCAGTGTGTCTTCTCTGATGAGTTGTGTCAGAGTTACATGGAGTAGTCTTGTCTACTGAGAGTAGTGTTGCTGAGTATGCTAAATCTTACCCCAAAGGGCAAGAAGACTCCAGGGGACCATGAGCTGAGTTGTGACTTCTGGGAACTGCTTGTTTTGACCCCCACTGGAGGAAATGATAACTCAATTGATGGCTCACTGAAGAGGCTGACATTCATATCCAGCTCAACAATAGCTACCCGATTATGTGAGGACAAAACATGTCCAAAATCCTAAAAGCACACTACATGATTACCAGTTGTCAGAGAGATCACTTATTTGATAGGGGGTACTATCAAGTTATGCCACAAACATTAATGAAAATGCAAGTTGAGGGTGGTGCTGCACTCTTCAAGTTTGATTTTTGTGGGAGGAGATTTTTTTTTACTCAATCTTCGCAGTTGTATGTAGAAATCTGCACTCATGCCCTTGGAGATATTTTTTGTATCACATAGACATACAAGAGAGAACAATTCATAACTCAAAGGCATGTGGCTGAGTACACTCATGTGGAACCAAGTGCCCTTTTCTGACTGTTAAGGACCTCCTGAACCAATTGGAGAACTTGATCTGTGATGTGGTAGATAGAGTCTTAAAATCACCTGCAGCAGATATAGGGCACTAACTCAACCAAAATTTCAGCCCCCAATCAGCCTTTAAAACAGGTGAGCTATTCAGATGCTATTGTGTAGCTAAAACAGTTCAATATAGAAAAATAAGATGGAACTTTCTGTGAATTTGGAGATGATATCCCAGAAGCTCCAGAGAGACTGATGACAGACACCATTAATGAACCAATCTTCCTGTGTTGATTTGCTGTGGAGATCAAGTCCTTCTGTATGCAGCAATGTCCTGAGGAGTCCTGGCTTACTGAATCTGTTGATGTCTTGATGCCCAATGTCAGTGTGATTGTGGGAGGTTAAATGTGTACCTGGGATAGTAAAGAACTTATGGCACCTACTTATGGTATACAGATCAGAGAAATGGTACCTGTCCTCAAAGAGGACGTAGCTTGGGCCTGAATGGTTCTTAACTTGGATGCTGAGTAGGTATCACATGCCAGATGTGTGCTTATACCATGTTTGTCCAGCGCTACAGACCATGATCGATTCCTCCTAAATATTGATGAAAAGAATACAGTTCATTAAGGAATAAGATACCTCTTTAAAAAGGGAACAAAAAACCATAATATTGCCTTTTTACATGCTCTGTTCTCTATGCTTTTTATTCATGCTACACTAAACAGTAGCCCAAGGTACTTGAATGTCAAATGATATTGACATTGACATCATAATAAAAATGTCCAGGGTGGTGCCTGTGGTTCAAATGGGTAGGGCACTGGCCGCATATGCTAAAGGTGGTGGGTTCAAACTCAGCCTAGGCCAAATACTGCAAAAGAAAAAAATGTCCATTACAGAGTTTGTGGGAAATATATTAGAGGTAACTCAGCAGTTGTGAATACATTTTAGCATTTTATCCAATAATAGATCATAATTTTAGGGTTATATACATAAATTAAACAGTTCTAAATTATGGTCTAAGATATTTCAGTAATTAATATTTCTGTCCTTTAAGTGTAATCGATATTTTTTTATTTCTCTCTCTCTCTCTCTCTCTCTCTCTCTCTCTCTCTCTCCATATATATGTTTAAATGTGGGGTCTCACTATTTTGTCCAGGCTGGAGTGCAGGGGCTATTCACAGGTGCGATTCCACTATTGATCATCATGGGAGCTTTGAACTGCTCTGTTTCTGTCCTGGGCTGGTCATAACTCCTTAGGCAACCTGGTGGCTTCAGTTCCTGGGAGGTCACCATTAGGATGCTAAACTGATTGCAGACACATGGTCAGCATGGGACACTACAGCCCAGAACTCCTGGACTCAAGCAATCTTCCTGTCTAGGCCTATCAACTACGCTAGACTACAGGCATGCACTATCATGCCCAGCTAACTGAAATTTTCTATTTTATTGCATCAGTGAGTTAAAAGGAAATTGGCAATATATATATATATATATATATATATATATATATATATATATATATATATATATAGTATATATGTGCGGATATTAGAATAAAGTATAATCCAAAAGTATATACTAAAATCAAAGGAATGCAAGTCTTTTGCATCAGTTATCAAGTTTTACTAAATCTAACAGCTTATAATTCCAAGGCATACAAATTGATATGAAAGATTGTGTAAAGATAGAATTTTTCTATAGAATTTGAAGTAAGAGCATAAATTGAAGAGTATTTAAATGATTCACAGCCTTCCTCTTAGCATTAGTTTAAGCTAAAGAAGCAGATTGATCACCCTTGTTTCCTGTTAATTCCTAAGTAATTAAGAACAAATAAGTTCAGAAAAAATTTGCTGCCATAATCTTAAAAACAACTTTAAGTGACTGTTTGAGTTGCCCCCACCAGATCCTTAGATCTAATTTTTTCCACCTTATTAATTCACAGCAGCCTTCTTGAATGGCTTTATTTCAGATTTAGTTACTTTCTTTCCCAAATGCATGTCATGTATTATCAATAAGGCTGTATTCCCAGCAGTCAATAAAGATACACACATAAAAACTCAAAAACAATTTGCATTTTCCTGATAGTCAGAGATGAGCCTCTCTTGATATGTTTGTTGGTCATAGTGTAAATTCTTGTGAAAAATGTCTGTCTGAGTCCATTCCCCAATTTTAATGTGATCATTTGTTATTTTTATTTCTGATTATTTTATCTCCTTGCAATTCTGAACATTGGTCTTTTGTAGAATGACTAGCTTACAAATATTTTCTTGCATTGTTTACATTGTCTTTTTACTCTGTTATTATTATTACTGTCTATTTTTCTCAGTTTTGGAGTGTGGAAGTGTTTTCTGATTTATTTTTGATGAGATCTTTCTTTTGTATCTGCAGAGAAATGCCTTCTTTCTTCCCTACCTGCCAAAGACAGTAAAAAGTTTGATGTCTTATATCTCTTCATATAAGAAGATACCACTAATTCTACAGTGGCTGGGGACCAAACAAAATGATCTCAAATAATCCTAATTACCTTCCAAACTTCCAAAGACTCACCTCCACATATCATCACTCTAAGGATTGGGGTTCCAACATGTGACATTGAAATGGAGCAATGCAAAATCTACACAATGAAGTTTAGCACAGTGCACACAGTGAAATAATATAAATTTTTTTAACGTGAGAAAAACACAGTTGTAAGAAGAGATTAATAATAGTAAAAGCAGACAATTGTGGACTTTGTTAAGTAAAATAAATTCTTCAAAATTCCAAAACTTTAGTATTTACTGCAAAAATTAAAATAATTTCAGCTGGCCACAGCAAAATAAATGAATTGCAAAATGTCAAAACATATGACATCATTTCATGAAACTTGTACCCAGAACACAGAGAAAAAGCAGAATGCAGAAATACTTTTGCCTGAATCCAAAGGAAAAAACCAAATGCTCAAACATAAAATTATAGAAAAAATTGAGATATTTATTTTAGAAAGTAAAGTTAACCTTTAATTATATTGTTGAATTGTTCCCTCATTTATGAAATACACTTTTTTTTTTTTTTTTTAGGTTGATCTGGTATAAAACTAATTAGGCAAATCTCATACAGAAAAGCAGCTAAATCAAGTGGCCCAAGAGCTCTCTTAAATCTTTTTTTCTTTTCCTCTTTTGTTTTTCTTGATTTTTTTAAAATCTCAGTTTAATATGATGGTACACAAAATTAGACTACATGTTTCCATTTTAAAAGTCAACCCCAAGTTTTACCTGAGTCCTTCAGCCAGGAGACATATTCTACACATCTACATTGTAACCATTAGATGTGAACTTACTGGCAAATTAACTCCATTAATTATTGGATAAGAGTCATGAATAGAATCTTTCCCCATGAAGACAGACAAATGGCTTTAAACACAAAGGAAAATGCTCATCAACACTAATCATCAGAAAAAGAAAAACAATCCAAACCATAATTCAAATGACATAAGTCCTTATCTCAAGGTTTGAAAGCTACAAAACTTCCATGGGTTCAAAAGGAAGATATAATTTATGCATTGTTGGTGGAATTGAAAATTAGTATGGCCATTTTGGAAACAAGTATGAAGAATCCTCAAGGAGCTAAAAGAACTCTTTCAATTTAATCCTATGATGCCCTCACTAGGTATCTACCCTGAAGAAATAAACAGAAAGGAACCTAATTGCCATTGAGAACTCAGGTGCCTCATGGCAAGAGATGTTGTGTTCCATTCTTCTGATCTATTTGAATAGTTTTCTCCAAACTCTTTTTTACTTTCTTTTTTAGCTCAATATTAGCTGTATAGTTACAGTTACAACAGAATGTACAAAGAGTTAATGATAAGCTTTCTCAAGAGACACAGTGTGCTGTTATTTGTTACATAGTTTTTCCATCAAGGTTATTTTAGCTCAATGTTACGTTTATTCTTATCTTTAAAGGAGGAATTCTTCTGCAGTTGCCTACTTCTTTCTCAGGATCATTAAGAAGTGTAAAATTTATTTCTCCTTCTTCATTCCCCAATATGAGGCCCAGTAGATAGAAAATGAAGTTTTATAATATTCATTGTCAGGATCCATAGTTACTTGATAATATTCTCGAGACATACACTGCCTGCTTTCTCTTTTATCACAATTGCAGAAACTGTGCTTTTGAGAACTTGAGCAAAGATAGATAATAACAAGGTAAAAGCAAAGATATTCAATTATAAAAAGAAAGCTTATAATTATAATTTTACATTTTTATAGTTTAGAAAAACATTTATTGAATAAAGAATCAGCTTTATGTTGCATGATTTAGAACCACAGAGGAAGAAATCTGCACTGAAATGTCTAAAAGGGGGGAAGCTGATACTTGCTTTGACATAAAGCCACCTCAGTTTATTTCTTACAAGCTTATATACTTTTAACAACATAATTGTTAGCTTATATACATATATCTACATAATATATATATAATATATATAATATATAGGTTATATATAGTATAATTATAATATATATTATAATATATAGCTTGTATATAATATAGAGCTTTTATATAATTATATATATTATAATATATAGCTTTTATACAATATATAGCTATTATATAATCATAATATATAGCTTACATTATATATATACAGCTATAAACTTATAAACTATAAATCATAATAATTATATTAATATAATATAACAACTATAATTTAAAATAATAAATAATATAATGTAAAATATATATTTCACATATATATTAATATAATTAATTTATATACTATATAAAGATATATAATATAATATAATAATTAATATAGTATTTAATATATATATTTTATGTATTATATTTTATATGTTATATATATAGTATATAATATATCAGATATTATATTATAATATATAATATATAAAATATTTATAATATATAAGATATTATATAAAATATTTATAATATATAATGTATAAAATACATATAATATATATAAATATAGCTATATATAGCTTATATTATATTATATATTATATATAATTATATTATATATTATATTATATATGATATATAATTATATTATATATTATATATGATTATATTATTCAATATATAAATATAGATATAGATAGATTTATAGATATATATAGACATAGATAGATTTATAAAGATTTATAGATATATAAATATACCTAATAATATGTATTATTAGATATTATATATATATTATATAGTCTTATTAAGAATAGGTCTTATTAGAATTAGAATTAGAATTTAAGCTATAGTATATACTTTTAACAACCTAATTCTAATAAGACTAATTGGCAGCCAATGGTTTATACAATAAGAGTACAAAAAACTCATGCAGAGTGACCACAAAAACATAGTCAGCCATTTATCTGAGAAAACAGGTGCATCATATAACTGAAATGCTCATAAACTTATCTTCTTTTTTACTTCCAAGATCCTTTGCAGGATATTCCACAGACAGCCAGTCTCTTGTTTGCAAACTCTCTCTCCCATTTGACTAGGTTGCTATTCTTCTTAGAGTCTTAATCTACATCCCTTCATATGGACTCTGAGAAAGCTACTTTAAACATAAGTTAATGGCACTTAAAGATACATTGAGGCTATACTTTTCCCTTTCCTTTTAAATTATGTAAGAAAATGCCAAACATGGATGTTTGGCCGTCACTCACTTGGTGAGTTTAGCAGACCCATCTGCTGATTGAACAGAAAGAAAAACAAATAATGAACATTAGAACAAGCAATCCTGCAGAAGTTTTAAATAAAATACTCAATTTAGGTAAAGAATTAAACTTTTCTATTTCATTTGACAGTTTTTTTAGTATAGTATCTTCATTACCATGTTCAAGCTTGTGCTGGAATGTGGCATACACCTTTTGCTGTAAGTTAAGAATATCATTAGTTACATTTTCATGATTTAACAAATGTTTATTTACTTTATCCCAAGGGAATTTAGTTGCATCGTAAAGTACAGAAGTGATAGAAAATGAAATTATATTCCAATCACAATTAAATTTGATTTGTTATGGCAAACTAGACAATTGATTTTCTAACATTACTACTGTTTGTTCTAAATCTGAAAGTTCATTGTGGATTGCAGTAACAATTTCTCTCTGAGCTGCCCAAAGCTGCTCAGAGTTGTTGTGCCATTTAGCAACACATTAATGAGTTTTCATTCTTTCTGTTAAAGCACCTCCTGCTTCCCCAGCAGTAGAAATAACAGTAATTATTCTTCAAATTGATGCAATCAGCATTCCAATGTAATGCTTGGTTTGCTTCAGAACCTTCTCAGCAATCATCTGAAGTAAGGACATCACTGGAGACTCTGGCCACAGCTGGGGTAGTTTCACTGGCAGCCACACACTTGTCCTTGCTCTTAAAAAGATATCACTGCTCTTTGGAAACATCAAATTGAATAGAACTGTTAATGCATGTATACATAGTACAGGTTTGCAAACCAGGATTTCTCCACTGGTTTGGTTCCAATATATACAACTTTTAAGCCATACAAAAAGGCAGCAGTAGAAAATAACCAAATAACCAAAAGGAAATCCAAAAACAGAATCAAATAAGAGATTAATGATATGAAGAATATAGAAAGAACATAGTGGATCTGAAGGAGTCAATGGGGGAACTTAAAGATGCAATGGAAAGTAACAACAACAAGTTAGACCACGCAGAAGAAAGAATTTTGGAGGTAGAGAATAAAGTTCTTGAGATAACTCAGATAGTTATAGAGGCAGAAAAGAATAGAGAGAAAGCAGATTATTCACTGTGAGAATTATGGGACTCTATAAAGCATTACTACAGGAATCCCAGAAGGGGAAGAAGAATGCCCCAGAGGAATGGAAGCCATACTAGAGAATATTATAAATGAAACATGTCCAAATATCATCAAAGATTCTGACACATTGCTTTCAGAGGGATATCAGACACCAGATCACCTAAACTCTAACCATGCTTCTCCAAGACACATTGTGATGAACCTGTCCAAAGTCAAGACAAAAGAAAAGATTGTGCATGCTGCCAGGAGTAAGCATCATTTGACCTATAAAGGAAAATTCAGAAGAATGACTGCAGACTTATCTAATTAAACTTTCCAAGCAAGAAGACAATGGTCACCTACATTTAATCTACTTAAACAGAACAATCTCCAGCCCAGAATTTTATACTCTGCTAAGCTAAGCTGTAAAACTTATGAAGAAATCAAATCATTTATGAATATACAAACATTGAGAAAATTTGCCACAAGAAGGCCAGCTCTACAGGAAATACTTCAACCTGTTCTACCCAATGAGTATCAAAGTAAGAACTCAGAAATTAAAGGACAAAACCTCACTTCCACACTGATGCAAAAGATAAAACTAAGCAACAGATTCTCACAAAATAAGATGAATATAATATCACCACACTTATCAATGATCTCAATAAATGTTAATGGCTTGAATTCCCCACTGAAGAGACATAGATTAGCTGACTGGATTAAAAAAAACACATGCCATTCCTTTGCTGTCTGCAGGAAACACAACTGGTTTTAAAAGACAAATTAAAACTTTGAGTCAAGGGTTGGTAGACAATTTTTCAGGCAAATGGAATTCAGAACAAAAGAGGAGTTGTGATTTTTTTTTTTTTCAAATACATGTGGATTTAAAGTAACAAAAGTCAAAAAAGACAAAGATGGTCACTTTATATTGGTCAAGGGAAAAATACAAGAATATATTTCTTATTTTATTTTATTTTATTTTTTGTCTGTTGAAGCAGAAACTCAACTTTATTGCGTCAAGCAGCTGCTTATATAGAGCATGGGGAAGGGGCAGGGAAAGGAGGTGGGGGCTGAGGTGCGTGACAGGGTTGGGCCAATGGCATGATACCACGTTGGCTGTATCTAGATACAGGCAGTTTCAGGCCGGGCCTTGCTGAGTTCATTGCTACACAGATATAGCTCGATGGATCTACTTTTGTAAGGCTCTGGAAGTT